>JAQSEB010000026.1:0-284029 GCA_030063045.1 Pratylenchus scribneri
CGGAATCCCATAAGTGCATTCTTTCTGACAACTTTATGGCCAATTCAGTCATCATTAACAAAACTCCTTGCCGACTTCCTGCATGCCAAAACAAGAACTCATTCGGGGTTTGGCCCAATACCAGTTCAAAGATGATGTTCCCAATGGCCCAAATATCCACTTTGGTTGAGATCAACATATTCTGTGGAATGAATGGATTATATTTTTCGAGTTTTTTTAGTATTTCGGCTAGAGTCCGGAATTTCTGATTTGCCGGGCCCGATTCCGGGTTTTCCTTATCAAATTTTTCCGGGCCGGGCCCGGTGTCCGGGCCCGGCAAAACCCGGTAAAAAGTGCCGGGTTCCGGGCCGGGCTGTCAATTTTTAAAAAAGCCTAAAAATCAATTTAAAAGAGAGAAAATTGAAAAAATTTACAAATTTTATGTACAAAATCGAATATTGCGCGTCAAATAAAAGCTATTGATCAACACAATACCATGAAAAAGAAATTCAGAAAAAAAGTAAAGGGTCCCCCCTATGGGTCCGACATAAAAATTCAATTAATTTTAAAATTAATAAAAATGCTTTCAAAAAATATTGAGATTGTTTTGGCTAAGGAGAAAAAGGAAGAGGAAAAGGGCAAATTTTTCAACTCCATATCAGAGATTTTTACAATCTATTTGATTAATAATAACTTCAGTTTTGACTGAAAAGCCAGTAATTTAAATGATTGGACAATGGTGGGATTCGAATTATACCTCCAAAATTTTGAGAAAAGCATTTACCAACTGAGCAAAGTGAATTACTTTTTGACAGGGTTGCCAGATTTTTTTTCAAAAAAAAGTAAATTGGTCACAAAAAAAAAGATTTTGGTGTCAAAAAAAGATTTTCATTTTAAGCTAATATAAAATGATTAAAATTTTTTAAACATGTTTTTTGAGAAGAAATTTTTACAATTTTTCGCGCCGCAGGCGAAAAATGTAAACCAAAATTAGCCGCGCAGCGAAAAATTTGAGCTAAAAATAGCTGCGCAGCGAAAAATTTGAGCCGAAAAAAGCCGCGCAGCGAAAAATTTTACCATTTTTTCATGATTTTATGAAAAAAAGTACAAAAAGTACAGCAAAGTCAAAAAAATCTTTTAAAAAAGTACATCTGGCAACCCTGCTTTTTGATAATCCTTTTTGGGCCGATTTGTATAATAAAATAAAAATACTGTAAAATAAAATATAGAGTTGGTACATGGTGTACTTCTTAGTTCTTTTTATTGAAACATTTAAATACACAACAATAAATTTCTTAAAAACCCAGCCAAAATCTGCCGGGTCCGGGCTCGGCCGGGCCCGGTCCAAATTCGCCGGGCCCGATGCCGGGTTTTGCCAAAACCCGGAACCCGGCAAAAACCGGGTTTTTCCCAAAAATGCCGGGTCCGGGCACCGGGCCCGGCAAAACTCGGCCCGGGCCCGGCCCTGCTCCGGACTCTAATTTCGGCATTACGTTTGTATAAAATTATGATTTTGATGAATTAATAAGTTAATTATGACCCGTGTAAATTAATTATTTTTTCCCTTTTCCTAGAATATATTTAAATTTTTGAAAAATTTCACTGTTTTATAATTTTCGAATAAATTTTTAAAAATTAATTTTTGCAACTTTTTGAAAAATTTATTGATGTTAAAATTTTTGGATAAAAAAGCTTCAAAATGTGAATAATTTGTGATTAATTTAAAAGTAATGAAAAAAAAACTTTTGAAATTTTTGATAAATTAAATTTTTTAAAATTTAATATCAATGTAATACTTGACTTTAATCCCCACCTTTTTTTGAAAAAAAATTTTTGTTTTATTTCTCGCTAAAAAGATTTATTTAGGGGTTTTCGAGTACGGGGAATTCGAATATGGCATTAGTTTTCCATTATCTTTATTGGTTGAACTAGTATAGGTTTACAAACCGGTTTCGAAAAAAATTGAACTTAAGTTTTTTGGATCATATTTTAAATCATTCGACGCGCCTCGATGAACTGATTGCAAATTTATTTCGTATAAAACCCAAAACTAAAAAAGTTATGGCAATTTAAAATTTCATATGTTGCATAGGTGACCCATTTGACTTAAATGGCCCTACGTTTTTTATTTATGGGGTTTATGCGAAACAAATGGCAGATTCATGATCAGCTCATCGAGGCGCGTCGATTAATATAATAATTTGATCCAAAATACCAAAGTTCAATTTTTCCGAAACCGGTTTTTAAACCTATACTGGTTCAGGTAATTTAATTCATGAAAAATAAATGCCAAATTCAGATTCCCCATCATCGAAAACCCCTGACACGTTTTTAGCGCAAAATAAAATAAAAAATTTTTTTTCAAAAAGGGTAGGGACTAAAGTCAAATATTACCTAATTTTGTTTTAATTTTGCCATTCTTTTCAATAATGTTGTGAATCCTCAAATACAAAATGATTATATTAATTTGGTAAAAAAACACTGAATTTGGCAAAAATCTTTCTTTCGAAAAATATTATATTTTCGAGGCCATATAACTTGGCCATTACTAGGTTTTAGGGCTTAGGGTTAGGTTCAGAACAGGATGGGATTAGGGGCTATGGACTAGGGTTAAGGGAATCTTAAAGAAGACTGATTTGGCCAAGTTATATGGCCTCAAAAATATAATATTTTTCGATACAAAAGATTTTGGCCAAATCTGTGTTTTTTTTGCCTAATTAAATGACTTCCAAATATACAAAAACATTCCTCACATATTCTTGTTGAAAACGCTGCTCCGGCGCTATATAGTTGGGCGATGCAACTATTGTGCCTTCGGGTACAAAATAGCCATCCACATCGGATGGGTTGGCGAATTGGGCGCCACCAAAATCAATGAGCTTGGGACGATCGTATTCACCGGTGCCGCCACGGATCATGACTGCATTTTGCAATTTCAAATCCATATGGACTATGCCAACTAGAATTTAAATTAAAATATTAAAGAAGTAAAAAAAAATATTATTTTTATTATTGTCTGAACGCTATAATTGTGAAAATTTATTTAAATATATTTTTTAATTTTCATTTTTAGTTCTCGACTCAAAAAACCGGAAATTGAAATTTGGAAAATCACTTTATTGCATGGTGTTAGATTTTTTAAATAAAATACACTGAACCTGAAAATAAAGAATTGAGGATAAAAAGAAAAATTTTTGTTTTTAAACTATAAAATTTATTAGATAACGTTTTTTTTATCATAAATGGGCAAAAGGGAATTATTGTAGGCAAATTTAGGTTTTTTAGAAAAGGCATGCCGACACTTGTGGATTGGACATTTGCGGACGACACTTGCGGACCGACATTTGCGGACGACACTTGCGGATTGGACATTTGCGGACGACACTTGCGGACCGACATTTGCGGACGACACTTGCGGATTGGACATTTGCGGACCGACTTTTGCGGACCTTACTATAGTTGAATTTTCCGGATTAGCCAACAAAATATTAAAAATGAATAATGAAAATATATTTTAAAATCTGTAAATCCCATGCTCCGATATTTGCGCTATTTTTTGACGAAATTACAACCCTGCGATATGTTAGACTTCTTTAAGAATTCTATGCTCCGAGCCCATAAGCCCTAAACTTAGCCCTAACCCTAAACCTAGCCCCTAATCTTAGCCCAATTGCGAAATTAAAAATGGTCATAACTTTTTTACTCTTAGGTTTTATGAAAAACAAACAACAGATTTGGGCTTCTCTCATCAGGGTGCCTCGATTGAGCTATAATTTTGACCGAAAAGATTCGTAAAAATTTTTCAAATTTCAACTAAAACTAATCCTAAAATACTTGTTTATCAAATAGAAATAATCCGCAAATGTCGGTGCGCAAATGTCGGTCCGCAAATGTCGCATCCGCATATGTCGTCCGCAAAAGTCGGTCCGCAAATGTCTCATCCGCAAGTGTCATAACGCGATAAAAAATAGCTTTTTCAATTTTTTCATTAACCAAAAATAACTCAGAAAAATTTGATATTTTGGCAACCTTTTTTAAGAAATACTTCTGATTTTGATTGTGTTGTAACTGATTACAAATTTAATTTATATAAAATTTTAAAATGTAATCCATTAAAAAATTCTATAAAATAAATTCATTTATGAAATTTTTAAAAAAATAATAATAAAATAATAGTGGTTTAAAAAATTTTTCCAAAGATCAAATCTATAATTTTTTTCAAATTCAGATCATCAGCTTAATTTTTATTATTTTGATAAAACAAATAATTATCGAATATTTATAAAAAATTCCAATATTTTGTTCTTTTTTTTTTGACTTAAAATGAGAAAACAATTTTTACCGGAATGCAATTCCACGATTGGATTCAGCAAATGTTTCACCAATCCCATCACTTCCTCGATGCGCTCTTTGCATGTTTTGAAGGTTGGCTCAAAATATTCCCAATACTCCTTGAGGGAATATGCGCCCATTTCCATGACCAGAATGTAGGAATAATAATCGGGCACATCGTAACTATAAAATATTTTTATTTTTATATTTATTTTTTTAATTTTTTATTATTAATTCTTTTGTTTTTTTAAATAAATTTTCAGTCTTTTTTGTATTCTTTTAATTTTCTTCATCCTAATATTTCTATTTAAAATAATAGTTCAAAAAATAAAAAAAATTTCAAGCAATCCAGCAATAGGAAATGGATTTCAATTATTTGAGAATTCAAAGCCAATTTTATAGTTCTATTTTAACAATTTTTAAAAATATATTCCTCGAAAATTGTTCTCTAAAATAATTGGCCAAAACTTTATTTTTTTAAGGGATTTATATCAAAAATTAAATTGTTATGGATATAGATTTAAAATTAAATGGACCCTTTTTAAATCCAATGCCTAAGGTAAACCCAAATTCTAATTAATCCATATCCATATCGCCCAAGTTATAGTGCGTGTAAAAATATTTTATCTAAATTAATTAATTATTTTTATTATTTAATTTCACTCACTGTGTGTACAGATTGACCACTCTTTTCACGCCCTTACTCTGAATGGCGTACAGCGTTTTAATTTCCAATTCCGCCATTGGTTTGATTATATCCAACTCTCGATAAGAAAACACCTTAACCGCTACACATTTGTCCAGCTTAGTGGAATATCCGTGATAAATCTGAAAATGTGCGCTAAAAATGGAAAAATCTACGCAATTTAATAGTTAATACGCCTAACGGTGAATTTACCGTAGAATTTCTTTAATTCTCCACCCTCTAATAATTGTCCACACTCCTCTGGTAGGATAAACTTAAGAACAAATTTAGAGTATTTTAATAATCGTTATAATTTGTCAAAAATATCCACAAATTAAGAAATTAAATACAAATTTGCCAATTTTTGCTAGTTTGAAAAATACTAATTCACCAACGGGCAATTAAAAATAATGGCAATTTTTCAAAACGAAAAATTTTAAAAATGAAGAATTCACCCACAAAAGACTCGCCTTTCCCTGTGAACCTTCGGCAAATTCCATTTTGCTGATATACAGCCAATTGCGATGGTCAATCAGCCGCATTTCCGCCAACTGCTCCTCTCGTTCACATTTGCAAACTTGCCGATGCTGATGAGTAGGAGGAGGACGATGATGATGGTACTGATGTTGGGACGATTGACTTTGACTTCGGTTCAATTTTTGGGCATTGCCGCTTCCACTAGCGTCGCCCACCTTTGGAGGCAATTGTTCAAACATTGAGCCGGTCTGTGCTTTTTGATGATATCCACCACCAACGGGGGTTGGTTGTTGTTGTTGATAATCTAATAAGATTGATTTTTGTGCCTGCAAATTTTGTACATTTTTGAACATCGATGGGCCTGCTGGCGCAGATGAGTTTCCACTTCTATTGTGACCACCGCTGCTGGTTGACGAAGTCATAGAGTCTAAAAATCAGGTGCAAATTTTTCTAGATTCAGAAATTTCGTCAATGAGAGGGTATTTATAATGTGAATGCAATTTTTTTCCACAAATTTACATTCTTTTGTCCATAATATCGGGTTTTTTTTTCCACAAATCAAATTTTTGAATATAATTTTTTTGAGTTTTATCTAGAATCAAAACCTTATACCTATTTTATAGTGCTCATTAAACGCGTCAATTGATGTATAATTTTTCACGATTTGATCAAAATTTTAAAATATTAAACCGTTTTACTTATTTTGGTTTTTCTTTTATAACTTTTTTCATTTTTGAATTTAACCATGGCAAACAATAATCAATCGATGCGTAACGATGAGCTCTATAAAATTGGTATAAGTTTAGGAGCAAATATAAACAAGTTATTACGTTGTGAGCAAAAAAACCGGTTTTGTGCAAAAAAGCTTCTTTTATGGACAAAAAACCTTTTTCCCTTTTATAGTTTACTAAAAAACATTAATATCAAATTAATTTAAATAATTTAAGGATTTATCTTTCATTCAAAATTAGGGTTAATTATCCGTACGCGGAACGTGTAACCGCAAGGATTTTGCGTTAATTAACCGTTCCTTATCCGTACCCCTATTATCTGCCTGCTCTACCCGTTAACCGCACCCTGACTATTCGCCTAACCGCAAATCTCATTTTTTTACAGGATTTTTGCCATTTTTGGATCCATATGCCAGATTTTTGTAATTTTGAAGATGGTAACCATAACCATACTCAACATGTTTATTTTTAGTAACAAATAAAATAATTAAAAAAATTCTAGTAAAAAAAGGATTTCTTTTTTTTTTATTTTGAGAATTTTATTTTTAAATTTGATCAAGCAAATTTCAAAATAAATATTGTATACCAAATGAGTACAGAACGGTTAGCAACGGCGGATAATTTTCGGAAATGACCTAATCGTCCTTATCCGTGCCTTGATTATCCGCACTATCCATTAACAGCATTTTCATTAATCGCACACGGATATTTAACCATATTCAAAATCAAAATATATAAACCATTGGATAGAGCTCATCAAGACTCGTTAAATCATTTATAATTTGTCATGATTTGGTCAAAATTAAAGCATAGTAAATTGTTTTTAAACTGACGCATTGAAGAAGATCTGCTTATCGATTTGGAAATGTCAGCGAAAATAGATTTGCCGGAACAAGAGCCGCCACTTCCAAAAACCAATGATGGATTTTTATTCAATTTTCGGCCAATATTTTTGAATAATTTCGATAAATTGACGGCATTCGCTTGATGGAAAATAGTGATTGAAAAAAGTAGAATGATTGTTAAATGAAATATTATTCTACTATTAAATTGCATTGTTGAAGGAGAAATAATTTTTCTAAAAAAGAGAGAATAAATAAATGTCTCATCAGTCCATTTTAATGGCAGAATTGCGTTAAAAGGGTTAAGGGCTCCCACACAGGCAATTTCCACACAGGCATCTCCCACCCTGGCAACTCCCACACTGGGGTAACTCCCACCCTTGGCAACGCCCACTCTGGCAACTCCCACACTGGCAACTCCCCTACTGGCAACTCCCACCCTGGCAATTCCCACACTGGCGGGATATAGCCGGATATAGTGGGATTAAGATGGATATAAGGGGATTAAGCACCGAAATGGAATGGAAATGGCCCAGAAGGCCACTGTAAGATCGGGGAAGTGCCTGAGAGTGCGCGGGATATAGCCGGATATAGGGAGATTAAGCCGGATTGAGACCTGAAATAGATGGGCGAGGGTCATGGTTAGGCTATTTTGCTTCCGGCTTCGCGAGAATCCTATGCTCCGAACCCCTAATCCTAATCCCTAGCCCCTAACTATGCTTATCCGGCTTAATCCCCCTATATCAAATTATTTAGAAATATATTATAATCTTGCAAATTGATAACAATAGTAGAAATTAATAAAAATTTAAATATGTAAAAAACTATAATTTAATAAAATATGCACTCGCACTATTTAGGGAAGACAAAAATATATTAAAAATTTTTTTTTGCTAACTAGATAATAAATTTATTCTTTCCTTCATCTATGCTACTTTTTTCTATAAAGTTCAAACTATTATTTATAAATCTAGGCAAAAGTAGGAATCTTCAAAAAATGGTCTACAATCTACATTGCCCATCCATTATCGACAATAAAAATTTTATTAAATGCCTACCTTTGCCTATTATTGACCATTTTGTTTTCATAGACATTTAAAGAATCAATGACCTACTATTGATTTCTTATTTTATATAAATATCATAATAAATGAAAATTATTAATGAAAATTTTGTCAACATTATAAATTCCCTGGGAATATTTTATTTTATCTAATTTTTAAATTGGATGGTGCATTAAAATTATAGCATGCATTTATTTATTCGTATTTAATATTAAAATTTATTGAAGATAACAAAAAAGCTCGGATTAGAATTGTCTTCCAACAAATTTCGATCATATTTACTTTTTTCAACATAACTATAGAATGCAAATTCCAGGGAAAACAGACCGAAAAATGTTAGAAATAAAGTTAAAAATATTCAGAATATTAAAAAATTAATTCAGAAACTGAGCTTATTTATTTGTTGGCCGATTGTTTGTCCAAATTTTGAACATAATTAAAAAATAAAAAGAAACAATGATTTCTGGTTTAAAACTTTTTTAAGAATGGTAAAATCCGCTCTCAAAATCAAAACCTATATTGGGTTTAGGTGTATTCAATTACAATAATTTTAATAAGTTTAAGTTTATTTAGTTTAAAATTTTTCGACATAATTATATTTCATTAATTAATAATTAGGGCCCGAAATATAGGCATAAAATATTGACATAAAATTGCTAAAATATTGATATAATTTGCATAAATTGACAAAATATTGATGAAATATTAATGGAAAATTTTTTAAAAATCGCTATATTTTATCAAAAATTTCGAAAAAAATTCCTAATTTCTCAATCAAAAATTATTCATATTTCAAAGTTTTTTATTCAAAAAATTTCAAAATCCATTTCCTAAAAATTTTTACACACATCAATAATTTTTCAAAAATTTTCCAAAATCATTTTTTCATAAATTATTTTCAAAAAATCACAAAATGAACTTTTCCTTAAATTTTTAAAAAATTTACAAAATTTTTCTAAAAATTTACAAAATTTTAAAAAAAATTTTCATTTTTTCAAAAAATTTCGATTTTTTCTAAAATCTTTAAAATATTGACAAAAATGGCCAAAAATTGTCAAAAAATGCCTAAATATTGATATCAATTGACGGCCAAAAATGGCAAAATATTGATGAATATTGACATAAAAGTTTATGAAAATCAATTAAAACCTTAATAAAAACATGTTTTATGTTCGCAAGAAAAAATATTGATATCAATAAAAATCCTATTAATAATAAAAATTCACCAGCTAAATTAAATATTTAAATATTAATAAACTCAATTTATTCCGTCAATTTGAAGAAAATCCGGATTAAAAAATGAAAGCAAAAATCAACAATATTATATGTATTTATGTAGAGAAGAATTTTTTTCTTACAATTTGATTCCCAAAAAATTATTTTTTTTTTATAAATATAAAAACACTAATCTGGCATCTTTAATATTCATCTGAATTCTGAAGCATAAGATAATGCTAAGTTTTGTTATTTCAAGAATGATAGAAAATTTTAAAATTATCCCAAAAACAGTAGAATTTAGACTTTCGGGGAAAATCGGTGGAATTGAAACTTTTCGGAAAACAGGCGGATTAAAATTTTCGGAAAATGCTGAATTAAAATTTTCCGGAAAAGATGCGGAATTAATATTTTCCAGAAAATAGATGTGATTAAAACTTTCCGGAAAACATTGGAATCTTCCGGGAAAACAGGTCTACCCAGACGGCAAAGCATAATAAATTATATGCTAAATTTGTTTTTAACCTCACTCATGATATTCAAAAAAGTCATTTTTTAAAAATAAAAATTTATGAGAAATTCAAATCATATGAATTGCCAGAAAAATAATAACAACATTAATAAATCTTGACATTCATTCAATTTCTAATTCATAATTTTATTTAGTCTGTTGAAGTTGAATAAAATAATTTTAATATAACATTTTTCATTTCATTGGATTTATATGAATAAATATTGCAGGGATTTTAGCATTCAAATATATTCAATTAAATATGAATCAAACAGGAATAAAATTAAAAATTGTTCAATTAATAATAGTTATAATATTGATAAAATGGCTTCATTGTCGGCTGATGTTCCCATTGCTGTTGAAAATCCAAATCAGTAATTTCCAACTGAGGAAGAATTGTGATGTAATTATTATTATAAAAATTATGGGAATATTGAGAGTAGTGCGAGGATTGCATCGAGGAATGAGGCATGGGTTCTATGGATGGTGGTTGCAAATTTTGATTTATAAAATCATTAGTTTGCACGAATTCAGCCTCTTTTCCTTTTCTTCCCAATTCCCGTTCTTCCTCTTCTTCCTCATCCTCTTCTTCTTCCTCTTCTTCTTCTTCTTCCTCTTCTTCTACTTCTTCCTCATCCTCTTCTTCTTCTTCCTCATCCTCTTCTTCTTCTTCTTCATCCTCATCTTCATCATCAACCGTTTCTTTTTCTTCCTTTTTTTCTTCCATTTCCTCAATCATCTCCCCTTCTTCCCCACCATTTTTTCGTGCCATCAGGCTCAAATCACGCTGGCATTCAGCCAATTCTAGCTCATTGTTAACATCAAAAATTGTGCTGATCATATCCATGGCATCCATGTATTTGAGCATTCCCTCGGAATGACCATAATTTTCTTGCTGAAATGTGATCAGCATTCTGCCGAATGCACAACTCTCAACATGCACTATTTTGCGGGCAGAGGGCGAAAGTTTAGGTGTTGCTGTAAAATTCATTTTTTTTATAAAATCGAAAGGATATTTTGAAGAAAAAAGAGAAAAATATTTATAATACTATTTATAACAATCAAATACTCAATTTTGTTTGTTTTCGGATTCGGATATATTTCAATACGGTCATTTTATTTAAAAATGTAACTAAATTTTAAAGCATCATCACAGAAATATGGGAAGTAACAAGTAATATGTCACGAAACGATTTAGCAAAATTTTGAAACAATTAATTTATTAAATTTAAAAAAACTCACCAAAATGCGCAAGGATCAGAGCGAGCAAAAGGGAAAATTCCTCCTGGGTAAATAATTTATTTTGAATTTTTCGTATCAAATCCAAGTGTAATTTGTTCAATTTACTAAAAAAA
Source organism: Pratylenchus scribneri (assembly GCA_030063045.1). NCBI lineage: Eukaryota > Metazoa > Nematoda > Chromadorea > Rhabditida > Pratylenchidae > Pratylenchus > Pratylenchus scribneri. Next base: position 11,192 of record JAQSEB010000026.1, read on the forward strand.
TAAGTATTTTTTGTAAATTTTATTCCTACTCATTCGTTTCGCCCCCATTGGCATTGAGTAATTCTCCGTTGATCCCAAATAATTTTGTTCTGCCCTCCTGGACACTATAAAAGGCATTGATGAACAATGAGGCAGGACCATGGACGCGCAAGAACAATTTCAACTGGATGTAAAATGGAGTAAATTAAAATATTTTTCCTTTTAAATTTTCATGCCCCATAGATTTTTATTTTAAACAGATTGGATTTGCCCATAAGATTTGATATTAAATTGGGCCTTAATTAAACCTATTTTCCTTATGCATATCAATTAAATTTTTTGGCTTCAAAAATTTAAAAATTTTTAAAAAATTAAAATATGATTGCCATTTTATGAAATTTTTTATCTAATAAAAATCCAAAAATATGATTATAAAATTTTGTCAGATTCTAACAAACTACCAAAGGTATTATTAAAAATCAATAAATTGGAACCTTATCCTCCGGTTCGAGTTCGCCGAAAAATGCCAGCGATTTGATTGTTGAGAAGCAAAGGAGTTTGTCAAATTTATGCAAATTTTTATCTACCTCCCTGACGTATTCTCGCTGGTTCAAAATTTGTTGAATTAATTTCTAAAAAATGTGAGAATTAATTTGCAGAAATTTCTGGCAATATTCCATCTTCATGACTAATATACCCTTGAGTTTAAATTCAAAGAACATATGTGACTTAACAAGAATATCTATTACTACAATTTTTATTCATCCATGATTGCCTTTGTAAAAAAAACTTACAAATTCACTTTTACATGCATCAATATCAAACCATTCCGCTAGGGTTGGCACCAAATTTGAGCTGGTTTTGCCGGCCAATTCCATTTCAAAAATAGATCCATAGAATTGCATTGCGTTCAAGTTTTTACTCAAAAATTGTGGATCTCGAAATTTGCGCAAATATTTTTCCATTTCCCAAACAATTGAATTTTTATTCAAATTTTTATCTCCATTTTCTCCAAATTTTCCTTTTACATTTCTATTTTGAACAACTGCATAAATAAAAAATACTATGAATGACTAAAATGATTTTGGCTCTTTTATCTTATTAGGCTAAATGAAATGGATAATGGGCATCATTAAAGTTAAATCTATTTTAATTACTTTTTAATGGTCAAAAGACATTCAAAATTGTTTTGATGCTTTTAGGAAAATTCTATTTTTTTCCATATTTCTAGATTCTATTGCATTTTCCAACTATGAAAAATATGAGGAGAATTGAAAAGATGCTGAATGTGGTTCATGGAGAAAAGAATTCATAAAGGTCTGAACAAATTTTGATAATTTAATATTTGATTAAAGACGATAATTTTAGCTATTTAATAATATTATTTAATTTAAGAAATGATTAAGTTGTGTCAAAAAATCTAAAATTTCGCTAATTTATAGTTGAAATAATTTTAAAGGCACATAGCTTTATTAATTCTGATAAATCTATTCTTTTTATACTAAAATCATTATAAAATTCTTTAAGTTCTTAAAAATAGCGATGTCAAATTTGCCTAGTGACAAATTAAGGGATTCGAATTCAATATTATAAATTAGTAATAGTAAGCAATATTTTTCCAAATCCCCTCTTTTTTACAAAATCGGCTATTTTATTTTGCTTTGACTAATTTCGAAACTCACATTCTTCGATCATTCCAACGGCAAAGCATTTATTCAGCCTACAATGGCGGCAACAATTTCTCTTTTCTAAAAAAATATTTTAAAAAATTTAAAAAATTAAAATAAGCACACCATATTCAATTGGACAATTGCGCTTCAATCGGCAAACATATTCCCGTTGATCAACAATGGATTTGCTGAAATGCATAAATTAAATTTATGACACCCAAATGTTTTTATGACCCGGAACGATAAATATTTTTATAAGGAATTTTATTTGAAAGAATTTCTATAATGGTTGTCTATAAAAATTGTCGTCATATAAAACATCAAAATCGTTAAAAAAAATTTTTTGAAAATTCAAAGAATGGACTGAGAAAATATAAAATGAAAATTCGTTAAGAATGGACTAAAAATAAAAATAACAAAATTCATTAAATTATATTTACATGAAATATAAAATTAGTAAATTCAAGAATATAATACACAAATGGATGATAAATTAAAAATAATAATTTTCGCAAACATAAACTTTATTCTATTTATGTTCCAAATGTCAAATTCCTAGTTTAAGCCCTAGTTCTATAAAAATAAGGATTGTATTTGTTTCCAATAAATCCATTTACCTATATCATTTATAAAATAAATAAAATGAATTATCTCAAATTATTAATTAGTTTCCAAATTATTATTTTCAAAAAGTTAAAATTTTTAAAATTATTTAATATTATTTTCAAAAATTATAATTTTAAAATTATTATAATTAGAAGTAGTCACTCTACCGTATACAGCGCTGTATTTCTGCTGTATTGAGGTATTTTGATGTATCTGTATTTTGCTGTATTATACAGCATCTTATCGGTACAATAAATTTTAAAGGGGTAAAATACAGTACCTAATATAGCAAATTCCATTTTGCCAACCTCTAATTATAATATTTCCATAAGGGATGGTATTTAATTTTGTGAAAAAATTAAAATTGCGAAAAGAATCATTGAAAATTGCAGAAAATTTATATCGATAACGGTTTGTCCTAGACCCCCAAATCTTATACCATTGGATAGAACTCGTCAAGACGCAACGATTGTTATATATTTTGTCATGATTTGATCAAAAATTAAGGGTTTTAAACAACTTAAACTTTCAAAGGGATTTTGGTTCAAAACCAATTAAACCATGAAAAATTATATACCATTCGACGCGGCTTGACGAGATCTATACAATGGTATATAGGGGGTCTAATACACACGGTTAAATGGTTATAAAGTTTTCGCAATTTTCAATGTTTTTTTGCAATTTTAAATATTTCCCTTTTCAAAAGTCTATTCAAATTTTTATTTGCCACTCTTTTCTTTGTAATTTTATAAAAAATAGAACTAATTATACAAAAACTCTATTGTTATTTTAATTTTTCATTAATCAAGTGCAAATTTATTTTTAAATTAAAATTAAAAAAAAATAAATCGCCGATTTACCGAAAAAATGCGGCGCAGGCCATGCATGAAGTGACGCCGAAATTTTTGCAATCCGCCGCAGCTCCACAAACCATACATATTTTTTTTATTGACGAGTGTGATTTTTTTTGTTTTCGTTGAGTTCGCACCATTTTGGCAGCAAAGAAAATCTTAATTATATTCTAAAAAATCAAATAAATTAATCAAATAATAATAATTATTATCGCATGCCTTTATATTATATTTTTAAATATATTTTAAAATATGCCAGTTTTATTTAAATGTAGGTTCTGAAAATTTTTAAAGGTATTTTGTTGGGTTTTTTGTTTCGATCTGAATGCCGATGTTTTGCACTATGTGGAGAGAGCGTTTTTTTCCCAAAAAGAGTAATATAATTTTTCAAACATTTTTATAAAACACAAATATAATTGGGTAAGCATGGAAATATTCTTTTGAGAATGGTCATAATGAAGCCCTAATTATTTTAAATAAAAAGTCTAAATGAGTTAATTTTGAGATATTTACGATAAGCAACTCATAAAAAAATAATAATTAATTACGACATCAAAAACTTGGCCAATTTTTTTTAAATGTAAAAATCATTAAATAAAGAAATAGCAGATAGATATGAAAATGAAATATTTAAATTATTAAATAATTTCCATAAATATGAATTTTATGGAAGTTTATTTGAGCCAGTTTATCGCATTTTTCAATTTTTTGCCCTGTTTGATTAGGTCAGTTGGTCTACTTGATTGGAATTAGCTGAATGTTTTAATTGTGGAATTTTGGAAGAAATTGTTTGAAATGCCGAAAATGTTGCTTGTATTTATATCGCAATCTCCAAACAGTTCCATCCGCACTCCGGTCTACACCTTCCAAATCCGATCAAATAGAACAATATCCAAACCACTACGCTCCACTGCACTTCTTCTCGAAGCCTCCATCCATCCCTTTTTGCTAAATCCTGCAAAACAAAATTTAAGCCTCTAAATTTCTTTCATTTCTTCTTGCACACACCATTAATTTTGTTTTTTTCGTTCTTTTGGTCTGGACCAACCCTCGATTAGTACATTTAAATTGAAGTTCAAATTCAGCCCTAGTGACAAATTTGAATCATTTTCGTTATAAATGTTCTGATTGTCTCTATCACAAGACTAATCCTGATCATGCATCAAGCCACAAATTTTTCTGTCTGGAAAAATATTTGCTTGTGAGCGAATATCATTCAAATTATTGGAAGGAATGCCCTTTAGCAAATTCTTAGTTACCCGACAGATCCGTCTCAACATTCCTCGACACAACGGGCCCAACATAACAGGCTCACAATTTCGGGCCCGACTCTTTGGGAACGAAACTTGTGGCCCCATATGTTTTATATTAAATAAGAGTATGTTTAGAGTTGATGCAGAAAGATTCAACCAATATAAATATATAGTTGACAACGAAAAATTGCATTTTGTCCAAAATTTTTATAGTTAATCAAATACTTGTAGAGAAAAAAAAGAAATAATTTTTGACAAATTTGTTATTAATTCCATTTAAAAATGATGTAATTTGTAGAAAATTGGACGATCAACGGTCACAATATTATCATCAGTGCTTACTGCTACTGTTGGTTTAAATTCAATTGCAATTTGTCAACGACGTCAAAATTTGTTGTAAACAATCGGCATTCAGCGAATTGACTCGGTCTCGATGGTCACCCCCTACTTTGTTGTATTATTATTAAATCCTTGGGATTAATAGGGTTAATTCCAGCAGGTCTGAGCAAATACGAAATAAGATAATTTCAAACAATATGGTCGAAAAATATAAAGGGAAAATATATTGTAAAAATATCAAAATACGGAATTTCAAGATACAGTAAAGGTATGTTTAATGGTTTATTCTTCTTTTTTGAAAAAAATTAAATTTAAGGTTTAAAATAGATTTTAAGAATTTTTGAAATTGAAAAATTCTATTATCGCAGATTACAAAAAGCAGTTAAAAAACGAGTTTCTTTTCATTATTCTCCATATGAAATAGTTTAAATTCGCTGGTTTTTATAATAATTTATTTTTCGTAGCTCTGAAATATAGGAAAAATATTCGGTAATAGTGTCGTTCGTATTCGTATCCCTCATTCTTCCAAAAAAAATTTTTAGAATTTATTTTCCCCTGACATGTATTTATGAGTATTCGATAATGGGGAATTCGAATATAGCATTAGTTTTTTAAAAATCAAATTGCCTGAACCGGTATAGGTTCAAAAACAGGTTTCGAAAAATCGAATTGGTATTTTGGTTTATATTATATATCAATCGACGCGCCTCGATGAGCTGATAACGAATATGTCAAAATACAAAATTAAAAAAAAGTTATGGCCTTTTAAATTTCAGCATATTCCAAGAATTCGAGTCAATTTGAGAATATTTAGAAATGGATCTATTCTTATTCATAGCATATTTTAAAAATAAAGACATTTTATAAATATCCTGTAAATTTATAAAATTTGAGCAGATATTTTTAACTTTATTTTCAGGATCATTTTCAAAATTCGTTTATATAAATTTTGATTTTTTTAAACAAACAGCAGGGCTGTGGCCGCTACTGAAAAAAACGTAATCGCAATTTGCTTCGCAATCGTAATTCACTTCCAAATCACAATCGCATCGCAATTGAAACGCCGCAATTGCGACAGTCACAACCGTAATCGCAATTTTTCAAAAATCGCTTAAAAATTGAAAAAAAAAATTAGAAAATACAAAAAAATTAAATTTTTATCCAAAAAATTATATTCTTTTTTATTTAAAAAATTATTTTATGAAATTTCAAAATCAAAATTGTAGAATTTATCATTTTGATGTAAATAAAAAAGCTTTTTCAAATTTCTGGCTTATGATTTTGGCTAAAATAATTGTAAATGAAAGAAGCCTAATTGAAAGTCGTAGTCAAAATTTTTCTGGTTTTTCTCTTTTTTGAAAATTTTTCTTATATATTTTTTGACCGACACATTATTTTTTTACTCATCATTGATAAATATGATTAATTTGCGTATGGCTTTTTCCATGTTTTTAATAATTGGCTCCAAAAAATATGAAATTTTTAAATTTTTTTATTCTTAAAATAATTATAAAATATCTAAATATACTCTAAATGGTGACTTTTCAATTTGCCAACTTTTCATTTTGCCAACCCTCCTATTTTATTTCATTTTGCCAACTTTTCAAAAAGCCAACTTTCGTTTTGCCAACTTTCGTTTTGCCAACCCCCCTATTTTATTTCATTTTGCCAACCCTCCTATTTGTTTTCTTTTTGCCAACCTTTCAAAATGCCAACCTTCCTATTTTATTTCATTTTGCCAACCTTCCTTATTTTTATTTGTTTCGGCATTCTGGGCCAAATTTTGCGGCCATTTCGCATTCATTTAGATTTTCGACCATGCTGAATTTGATTTTGACAATATTTCAATTCAATTGGCGGCACTTTTTCATGGAAATCAGCAAATAAATGCCGAAAATTTCATTCATCAATTCCAAGGAGGAAAAAATCATTCTAGCCAAATTAAATATTCCAATAATAAAGTTTTTTGGCAAAATTTATTCCAAAATAAAAGAAAATGTGTATAATCCAGAAAAAATAAAGGAAATATGATGTGGAAAAATCAAAAATAGAGGGAAAAATCGTTGAATAGATCATCAAAAAATGTAGAAAAAACCGGTGGAATTTATCAAATGGAATAATTATTGAATAGATCAAAATTGAAGAAAATAACCGATGGAATGCAAATAATTAATAAATTGGTTGGGATTGAGATGAAGTGGAAGGCATAGTATTCAAATCGATAGTATGAGTGGGGGAGCGGAGAATTGGGCGTTTGATATCACGAATAAAATCCTCTGTGGGATCATCATTTTCATCAAATTCTTCATATTCTTCTTCACTTTCATCATCATTCTCATCATTTGCTTCATCCTCATTCGCTGATTCTTCATCGCCAATTTTCTCCACATCAATTCGAAGCCCGGCGAAATAATAGCCAAGGTGATGTGCCAACCGATCCAATGTTCCAATGATGGCCTGCTGACTTCCATATCCGGCATTCTGGAGGAGTTCTTCTTGCACATCTTCCATTTGGATGGCATACTTTCGTTGAAGGCTTTCATTTTTTTTGGGCCTCTTTGAGTGTTTTCTGCACCGCTGCCTCACGATTGACGTATCTGGGCTTGCGGTTTGCGTTTGTTGCTGGCATCAATTTTGTTGATCGATTGTTGTCCAATTGTTTGTCGAAATTGTCCCAAAATGCCATCAAATAATCCGACATGGATGGATGACAGCCCAGACTTTTCTGAATTTATTTGTATCATAAATAAATTTAATTCTATTAAACTAACCGAAAAGTGACAATGAGACGACTCCATTGCATTATTGGTCCTTGGCGATGCTTCGATGGCCTCTTTGTGAATGTTCCAAAATGCCGGCGGATGAATTGGATGCCCTCGAGTGACGGCCCCAACAACAATGCGTCGCGGTGGTGGAGGATTGAGGCTCAATGCCGTGGAATTCATTGGCTGATCGATTTGATTGTTGCGATTATTCACTAAATTTAATTTAATTTTTTTGAATAATATTAAAAATTTTACATGGAAAAATTGGAGACAATTCATTCGGTGCCGGCCCCATGTATGTGTCCTTGAAGTAGGCTAGGAATTTGTCCATTTGTGCCTCCTTTAGTGCCATATCGCGGATGATTCCGAAGGCCCGGTGCACATGTTGGATGGGAATCAATGCCAGACTTTGAAGTCGCCTTAATAAATATTTTTAAAATTAAAATACAATCCAAAAATTAAACCTAAAAGTCATTCCCGCTTCATTGTTTTGCAGTTTGTCCAATTGCAGCTTTCGCCATCGGCGGTAAAGCGCCTGGCTGAAGTGAAAGAAGCACCCACTGCATCGCAGTTCATCAGGGAAGACATTTTGTGCCGCCGTCAAAATTGCCTTTTCAAAATCGGAAATAACTAAAAAAAATAAAATTAATCATTTTTTAATAAATTAACTCTTTGTCGGTTGCATTGGTTGTATTTCCTCATAAATTGCCGCGAAGGCTTCTTGGTAGAATTGTATTTGCTTTCCGGGTAGAAGCGCGTGTGCTGCGATGATCACTTTGTGCCCCACCATTGCTCCGATGATGAATGCCTGCTTGAAGTTGCGCGGACACGTTTTGAATGTGCCATCGACGGCCCAACAGTCATTTTGTTTGAGCACTTCCAACATCTGAATTTTGTAAAAAAAAATTTACAAATAATTAAATTTTTAAATCTTTGGGTGGGCAAAAACAAGGACGACCCGCCGATCGTGTACTCGATGGAGGCGCGAATCGTAGAGCAGAATGTTTTGGCCATTTCTTTCGATCAGGGTCGGCGGCAAGTCCATCTCCATGATTTTGGCCGTGTTCGCATTTCCGAACATTTTTTCTTTTTCGCTGAAATAATCGAAATTAATTTTTATCAATTATTTAATTTTTAAATTTAATCTACCGATGCGCCACGATGCGCAATGCGTTGGTTGATCCCATCGCCATGAATGTGCCATCGTGGACTGTGCCCCTCACTTTGGCAATCAATTGGCCAGGCCTCGCCCTGGGCTCTGCCTGAATACGTTCTTTCAATTCGCATAGTTTTCTTTTTGCATTTTGCTCGCCCGGCACTGGATCGTGATCGTGTTCGAATTTGTTCCGCTTGCCCTTCATTTTGCCATTTTTCTCGGTGACAATTGCTGTTGCCCGACATTTTCGGTCCAGAGCGCATCTCCAGGAATTTTTGTTTTTTGAAGTTCGCAAATATCTGTATCCTGAATTTTTAAGTGGACTTTATATTTAAAAATTTACTTTCAAACCTTCATGCCATATTGCGTTGCCAATTCGCTCAAATTCGATTAATCCATCGTTTTCAATATTCTCTTCAATTTCCTCTGCCAAATCTTCGTCCACATTCACTTCGTCAATCATTTCTTCTTCCTGCTGTTGTTGCATTTTTCGGCGCCTATTTTTGCATTTTTCTAGTAATGCCCGATTATTTGGCATCATTTTGTTAATTAATTCTCTGAAAATTACAAAATATAATCATTATGCGTCAATTAATTGAATATAATATTTGGAATAAAAATTTTTGAAAAGCCGATGCCAGAATCGGATCCGGCATGGTCGAAAACCCTATGGGAGATGTAATTGGCACTTAATTAGCATAGAATAAGCCGGGGAAATAATAAAAAACAAAGTTGGCAAAAATTGTTGGCAAAAAGAAAACAAATAGGAGGGTTGGCAAAATGAAATAAAATAGGGGGGTTGGCAAAACGAAAGTTGGCAAAACGAAAGTTGGCAAAATGAAATAAAATAGGAGGGTTGGCAGATTGACATAGTACCACTCTAAATATACTAAATGGAGAGTTCCGGGACAAATTAACATTTGAATATTTTAACTTTGGCGTTTTTTTTTTATTTTTAGATTCTTTCCAAAAAATTAGATGAAGATTGAAGAAATAAAGAAAAATAAGTTTATAGATGTTACGGCCAATAGTGGAAATCGGGCATAACTAGTAATGGCCGACCAAAACTAGTAATGGCCGAAAATCGGCCAATACTAGTTATGCCCGGGCATAACTAGTAATGGCCGGCCAAAACTAGTAATGGCCGGCCAAAACTAGTAATGGCCGGCCAAAACTAGTAATGGCCGGCCAAAACTGGTTATGCCCGGGCAAAACTGGATTAAGATGAAAACAAGGTGAATATAGGGGGATTAAGATGGATATTGGGGGATTAAGATGGATATTGGGGGATTAAGGTGGATATTGGGGGATTAAGGTGGATATTGGGGGATTAAGGTGGATATTGGGGGATTAAGGTGGATATTGGGGGATTAAGGTGGATATTGGGGGATTAAGGTGGATATTGAGGGAATAAGGTGGATATTGGGGGATTAAGGTGGATATTGGGGGATTAAGGTGGATATTGGGGGAATAAGGTGGATATTGGGGGAATAAGCCCCGAAATGGATGGGAAATGCCACGGAAGGCCACTGGAAGGTTGGGGAAGTGCCTGAAAGTGCGTGGGATATAGCCGGATATAGGAGGATTAAGATGGATAATGGGGGATTTAGTCGAAATAAGTCCCGAAATAGTTGGGAAATTTTCCGGAGGGATAGTGGAAGGTCGGGAAAGTGTTACAGAGGTCAGTAGATACGCGGGATTAAGCCGGATATATGGGGATTAAGGAGGATTAAGGGGGATTAAACCCCTAAATGGAAGGTCGCGAGTCCTGGTTTAGGCTGTTTTGCTTCCGGCTTCGCGAGATTCCTATGTTCCGAACCCATAACCCTAATCCCTAGCCCCTAGCTAGGCTTAACCCGGCTTATTCTATCTAAATCCTCCTTAATCCCACTCTGTCTCCGGTCTTACACTTCCCCGATCTTCCAATGGCCTTCTGGGACATTTAGCATCCATTTCTGGGCTTAACTCCTCTATATCCACCATAAATCCCCCTATCCGGCTTAATCCCTCGAACTCTTACGGCCTCTGTTGCACTTTCCCTACCTTCCAGTGGCCTTCCGGACCATTTCCCATCTATTCCAGGGCTTATTCCCCCAATATCCACCTTAATCCCCCAATATCCACCTTAATCCCCCAATATCCACCTTAATCCCCCAATATCCACCTTAATCCCCCAATATCCACCTTAATCAGTTTTGCCCAGGCATAACCAGTTTTGGCCGGCCATTACTAGTTTTGGCCGGCCATTACTAGTTATGCCCGGGCATAACCAGTATTGGCCGATTTTCGGCCATTACTAGTTTTGGCCGGCCATTACTAGTTATGCCCGATTTCCACTATTAGCCGTAACATAGACAAGAAGTATAAAGAAAAAAGAAAAGAAAATATTTTGGTAATACTTCGGTTTACGCCCCCCTTTTTTCCAAAAAAATTTTTTTAATTTTATTTTATGCTAAAAACATGTTTTTAGGGGTTATTGATGATGGAGAATCCGAATTTGGCATTATTTTTTTAATTAACTGTGCTAGCTGAACCGTTATCGGTTCAGAAAACGGTTTCGAAAAATCGAACTTTGGTATTCTGGGTCATATTATATTTGAATCGACGCGTCTCGATGAGCTGGGAATGAATCTACAATCGGTTTTGGATATAACTCAAAATTAAAAAAGCTATGGCCATTTTAATCAGTCAGGTCATCAAACCCCTTTATAATTTTAAATGGCCATAACTTATTTAATTTTGAGTTTTATGCAAAACCGATTGCAGATTCATTCCCAGCTCATCAATAAGCGTCGAAAGATGTATAAGATGACCTAAAATGCCAAAGTTCAATTTTTCGAAACCGGTTTCTGAACCTATAACGGTTCAGCTAGTGCAGTTAATGAAAAAATAATGCCAAATTCGGATTCTCCATCATCAAAAACCCCTAAAAACATGTTTTTAGCTTAAAATAAAATTGAAAAATTTTTTTGGAAAAAAGGGGGGCGTAAACCGAAGTATTACCAATATTTTTATTATAGAAATAAACATTTTGAAAATTATAATGAGAAAATAAATGAGAAAATTTTTAATTATTAATGGAATAGTAGTAGAGAAATATTAAAAAATCATATGAATTTATGCGATAGGTTGTGAATAATTGTAAAATGCTATGAAATTATGATGATATTTTCAGGAAAAAATATCAAAATGAGTTAAATATGATAATTCTTGAACCAATTGGAATGGCCGGGAGCCGCGCAGCGGCGACCGGGCGCTCCATTAAACATTATTTAATTCATTGGAATAATGTAATAGTAAATTTGGCAATAGGTTAGAATAATTTGAATCGATAGATAAATGCATTCATGAGTTAAATAAGATTATATTTAGTAAAATTTACTGGGATTTGGTTCAAAAAGCCAATAATTAATAGGAAAATGAGGAATGAGAAGGAAATCAATCTCAAAAATAGGAAGGAAAAATATGGTATGGCCATAATTGAATTCAAGAATTAAGTATAAATGCCGAGATTATAAAATGCCGGGAATTGTCAAGAATGGCATAAAAAGCTGAAAATGGTGTATAATGAAGTATGATAAACCGGTAATAATCGAGAATGAAGTATTAAAAGCCGAGAATATTCCTGAATGAATTATAAAAAGTTGGTAATGGTCGAGGAATGGTAAAAAGCCGGGAATAGTCGAGAATGAAGTATAAAAAGCCGGGAATAGTCAAGAATGAAATATAAAAAAGCCTGGAATTGTCGAGAATGAAGAGAAAAATGCATGGAATTCATGAGAATGTTGGGGATGAATGAACGGGAAGCTGAAAATGAATGAATAGAAATAGAAATGATGAATTAGAGGCAAAGATTAAGGTCTTGACTCTTGACCATGATCAGGAATTAAGTAAGCTAATTTTCCAATAACATCTAACTATTATCAGGGTGAATAATTTATTCTATTGTTCCATTTAAAGAGAACTGAAGGTGAGAATAGTCGAGAATGAAGGGTAAAAAGCTGAGAATGGTCGAGAATGAAGTTTATAATGTCGGGAATGGTCGAGAATGAAGGATAAAAAGCTGAGAATGGTCGAGAATGAAGTTTATAATGTCGGGAATGGTCGAGAATGAAGGATAAAAAGCTGAGAATGGTCGAGAATGAAGTTTATAATGTCGGGAATGGTCGAGAATGAAAGGTAAAAAGCTGAGAATGGTCGAAAATGAAGTTTATAATGTCGGGAATGGTCGAGAATGAAGGGTAAAAAGCTGAGAATGGTCGAGAATGAAGTTTATAATGTCGGGAATGGTCGAGAATGAAGGATAAAAAGGAAGGAATGGTCGAGAATGAATAAAAAATTTTGGAAATCTCGAGAATGTTGTGGTTGAATGAAGGGAAACTTGAGTAATGAATAAATAGAACTAAAAATGATCAATTAGAGACATTGGTGGAGTTTATGATGTTATTAAATATTAACTATGCTAATTTTCCATTATTATCTAACTAATATGAGGTAGGGGAATTTTTTTCTCATTTTTTCATTTAAATATTATTACAATTGAGATATTAGAGCTTTCGGTTCTTTCCTGTTATCTGGGGGGCAAAGCGATTATATGGGGGGCAAGGCGATTATATGGGGGGCCGGGTGATTATATGGGGGGCAAGATCTATAATATATAATAGGATGATTAGGAAGATGATTATGATCTTCTTCATTTTCTTCATCACCATCATCTTCTTAATCATCATCTTCTCAATCATCATCATCTTAATCATCTTCATCTTCATCATCATCTTCATCATCATCATCTTCATCATCTTCATCATCATCTTCATCATCATCTTCATCATCTTCATCATCATCTTCATAATCATCTTCATCATCATCTTCATCATCATCATCTTCATCATCTTCATCATCATCTTCATCATCATCTTCATCATCTTCATCATCATCTTCATCATCATCTTCATCATCATCTTCATCATCATCATCATCTTCATTTTCATCATCATCTTCATCTTCATCTTCATCATCATCTTCATCATCATCATCATCTTCATTTTCATCATCATCTTCATCTTCATCTTCATCATCATCTTCATCATCATCTTCATCTTCATCTTCATCATCTTCATCATCATCTTCATCATCATCTTCATCATCATCATCATCTTCATTTTCATCATCATCTTCATCTTCATCTTCATCATCATCTTCATCATCATCTTCATCTTCATCTTCATCATCTTCATCATCATCTTCATCTTCATCATCATCATCTTCATCATCATCTTCATCCTATTATATATTATAGATCGTGCCCCCCATATAATCTCCTTGCCCCCCAGATAACAGGAAAGTACCGAGCTTTCCATTAATTTTATTTCAAAACGTTTTAACGAACGTTGGGATGCCGCTGCGCGGCATCCCAACGCTCGTATTTTATGATTTAATTGAAAAACAAATTAGAAAAACAAAATAAAGAAAAAGAAACATTTTTTAATAAAAAAGAAATTCGTGACAAAAAATTATCCAAATTTTTTGTTGAAGCTAGCGAAGAGTCCCTCCCCCCTTTGCCTTTTTCTCAAATTTCTGCAACTTGAGCCACATTTCGCAACCGCAATCGCACCACAATTAAAACACGCAATTGCGGCAATTCGCAATTATGGCCCAACCCTGCTGGTATACAGGAACTGGAATTATAAGAATTACGAATAAAGAATTGTGCTTGAACCCACAATTTTATGTCCATTAAAACTCTATGCTCATTAAAAAATAGTGAAGTCAGCCCTGGCCAAATAAACTAAGATCGTTTTTTTCTCTTGAACAGTCTTGCGACAAATATGGTGAAATAATTTCAACACAATCAATCTGACAAAAGGCAAAAACCGGCGCATCCCTTTTCCCCATTCAATTCAATTAAAATGTTCCAATATTCCATTTATTCAATTCATTCATTTAATTCATTATAAAATAGGGATAGTGTTCGGGTTCGGAAACGCTAGGGGATAAGGATAAAGCGGATGAGTTGGGGATTAAGCAACTGACTGGAACTAAAAGAAAGGGGAACATTTTGGCCAAGAAAATGGGCGGAAAAATTGAGAGAGAGGATTATTAAAAATCAATTAATTAAAAATTATTTAATGAGTCAAATCAATACCAACATTTATCATATAAAATTACATATTAATGAATAAAAAACAATCAAATTAATACGGTCGAAATAAAATTTAAAATATTAAAAATGTTTCTATCATCAAATTATTAACATGTAAATATTGGTGAAATTAAAATTTTATGCGAGGACTAAATTTTTTCCAATTAGTGTGACATCATAAAAAATGTTGATCTTCCATTTGGGATGGTTGGAAAATAAAGTATCATTTCAGTATTTTTTGAAATTGTGTTGAGTTGGAATTTTCATCTTTTCATTTTATATTGTGCCAATTTCTACAAAAATTAAATAAATCAAATTATGCATATTAAAAAAATTAAATTGTTGGATTTAATTGATCGAAAATTAGTTTCTAATTTCGCTTAATTAATACATTCATAAATTATTATTTCAAATAATTTTTATTATGTCGAAAATATATTTTTACTCTATTCTTTTTTGGAATCATATTAGATACTTTATTTTTCTTGTTTTTCTTTATTCCAATACATTATAAAATAAGCCTAATTTTTGTAAATAAATTTATTCAATTTCAATTTTTACACAAAATGAAAATTTTAAAAATTTTTTGAAAAAATTTTTTTCGATTATTCCGATTCGATGTTGTTTTTCGGTCATTTATAACAAGGAAATTTCGGTTTTCGATTTCGAAAAATTTTTTAACCCTTATAAATTTCGTTTTTCGGTTTCGAAAAATTTGTTGACCTTCCGAAATTTCGATTTTAATTTCGAAAATTTATTTTGGGCCATCGAACCCATCCCTGACCAAAAATAGATTATAATAGGACCGGTATAAATTTATAGTTTTAACATTAAATTTTATTTTAGATTTAATATGCCTGAAGGTCCAAATTCAATCTTTTTTGGGATAAAAACAGATTTTCTAATAGAAAATTAAGTTCTGAATTTGAAAATTCTAGTTCTAGGGAAACAATTCCGAATATGTCGAAAAAATCCGGGGCGAAAATGTTTGTGCTTGAAAATTCATATAAACCTTTCATCCATCATTTATTTTTTTCTTCATTTACTCTATGGTGAAATATATATGTAACAGAGAATATTGGAAATTAGCGATTTCCGGAATTCGCTAGAAAATTGGGTTAGCGAATTTTGGAAATCTTGGCTTCTAGGCATCGTACAGACCCGAGAATAGTCTCATTCGACTCGGCATAGTCGATTTACTTTATGAAATTTCAATTACAGACCTATATAGGGGCTAGAGTTAGAGTTAGGGTAGGGTTAGGTTAGGGCCAGCATGGGTTCAAGGTTTGGGGCTAGGGGTTAAGGGCTAGAGTTTTGAAATTGAAATTTCATATAGTAAATCGACTATGCAGAGTCGAATGAGCCTAATCTCGAGTCTGAGATTTCCCAAATTCGCTAACACAACTACCTGTGTATTTCCGGAAATACGCAGATTTTTAATATTCACTGTAACATATAAATCATGTTCCCAATTATGAAATAACTAAAAAAGATTACATGCCATCACCGCTAATTTTTCCGGATTTTGTTGGCTCTGTAAAATTGAACTTGTTAAATAAAATGTTATTGAAATACGGTCGAAAATGTTTGAGCGCCCACGTTTGAGCGCCACCGATTGAGCGCCACCGTTTGAGCGCCAGTAGACGTTTGAGCGCCGTTTGTTCCCCCTTAATATTTCGACCTAAAAACTTGTTTTTTGGGGTTTTCGACTATGGAGAAGCCGAATTTCGCATTAATTTTCCAATAATTAAATTTTCTGAACTGTTATCGGTTCACAAACCGGTTTCGAAAAAATTGAACTTGGGCATTTAGGGTCATATTATACATCATTCGACGCGCCTTGATGAGCTGATTGCGAATCTGCTATTTATTTCATTTAAAACTCAAAAATAAAAAAGTTACGGCAATTTCGGTTAGACAAGTCCCCTAACAATTTTATGCAATTTTAGAAGGCCATAACTTTTTTATTTTTGAGTTTTAAATGAAACAAATAGCAGATACGCGATCAGCTCATCAAGGCGCGTCGATTGATGTATAATATGACCCAAAATACCCAGTTCAATTTTTTCGAAACCGTTTTGTGAACCGATAACACTTCAGAAAATTTAATCATTGAAAAATTAATGCGAAATTCGGCTTCAAAACCCAAAAAATCGGTCTTTAGGTCGAAATATTAAGGGGGAACAAACGGCGCTCAAACGACTACTGGCGCTCAAACGGTGGCGCTCAAACGTGGGCGCTCAAACGTTCTGGCCCGATTGAAATATGCTTACCTTTTTTCGGAGATAGCGTTGATGTTTGTACCAATCATAGATCTGAAATTTTGAAAAGCCAGTTTGGAGTTCATTTTAACAAAATTTTAAATTCGTTACTTTTTTATATTTTATAATATATTCATTATTATCACTTTTAATGAGCTTTACTAAAAATAATAATTATATTTCTATTTTCTCTTGCACAAATTTAAAATAGACTATCAGAATTTTTAATAAAAATCAAAATTTTAAGTCCCTAATGCGCTACGCGCTTTCCAAATTGGGGTTATATATTCATAAATTGAAGCATGGTTTAAACCAATAGATCTCTGCCCCATTTTTTAGTTATATAAAATTCATATCTTTCTTGCCTGTTTTTTTTCTAAACCGGTTGATTTAGCTATTTCTTTACATTTTTGGGGCGTCAAATATGAATTAATACTGAATTCGTAGTTTAGTACTTCATACTGTTCCATTGTAAAATTTTTGGGATATGGATTCGGAACTGGAATTAATTGTTATTTACTTGAATTAATTTTTATATTTATTTTCCAATTGGATTTTTCCTCTCTTCATTTTTTTCTATTCTTTTTTCGTAACCCAAATATAAATATATAAATTTTAAAACAAAAAATATTTATTTGATAGAAAAATTTCTTTAAGAAATTGGTAAAATGTTGATTATTTTTATATTTTGCAATTCTGAAAAGCAAATTTAATCTTTTATAAATAATTTTTAAAAATTTTATCAAATATATTAGTTCAATACTTTGTCAATATTTCGTTATTTTTGTCTATAATTTGTATAATTTTACTAATATATAAATCATGTTCTCAATTATGAAATAACTAAAAAAGATTACATACCATCACCGCTAATTGTTTCCGGATCTTGTTGGCTCTGTAAAATTGAACTTGTTAATTAAAATATTGTTGAAATATGCTTACATTTTTTTGGCGTTCTCTTTGATGTCTGTACCAATTATAGATCTGAAATTTTGCAATAGCCAGTTTGGAGTTAATTTTCACAAATTTTAAATTCGATACTATTTTATAATATATTCATTATTACCACTTTTTTCTTGATTAAAAAGAATTTTACATAATTTTAACTTTATATAATGAAATAAAATATAAATAAATTTAATGAGCTTTACTAAAAATAATAATTTTATTTTTATTTTCTCTTGCAAAAATTTGAAATGAACTAAATATGGGGATATATTTTCCATCAACTATTTCCGAGGACATTGACAGTAAAAAAGAATTTCGAGATTAGTAATAGTTTACTTCGAAAACCAACTATATTCAAAAAAAAATTAATTTTATTTTTCGAAAAATGGATATTTATGGGTTTTCAATGACAGAAAATCCGAATATCGCATTAATTTTTTAATTATTTAAAATGTCTGAAGTAGTATAAGTTTAATAAATGCTTGGAAAAATTTAACTTTATTAAACCGGTTTGGAGATATAAGCTTAAATCAGCTAAAAAAATTAAAATACAAGGCGATGGTAGCGAGCCATTTTTAATAAAAATCAAAATTATAAGTCTCTAAAGCGCTACGCGCTTTCCAAATTGTGTTTATATATTCATAAATAGAAGCATGCTTTAAACCAATAGATCTCTGCCCCATTTTTTTGTTACATAATATTCATATCATTCTTGCCTGTTTTTTTTCTAAACCGGTGGATTTAGCTATTTCTTCACATTTTTGGGGCGTCAAATATGATTCATTAATGAATTCGTTGTTTAGCACTTCATACTGTTCCATTCTATAATATAAGGGGGGACGTGGATGTTGCGGAACTGGAATTAATTGTTATTTACTTGAATTAATTTTTATATTTATTTTCCAATTCGATTTTTCCTCTATCCATTTTTTTCTATTCTTTTTTCGTAACCCAAATATAAATATATAAATTTTAAAACAAAAAATATTTATTTGATAGAAAAATTTCTTTAAGAAATTGGTAAAATGTTAATTATTTTTATATTTTGCAATTCTGAAAAGCAAATTTAATCTTTTATAAATAATTTTTAAAAATTTTATCAAATATATTAGTTCAATACTTTGTTAATATTTCGTTATTTTTGTCTATAATTTGTATAATTTTACTAATATATAAATCATGTTCTCAATTATGAAATAACTAAAAAAGATTACATACCATCACCGCTAATTGTTTCCGGATCTTGTTGGCTCTGTAAAATTGAACTTGTTAATTAAAATGTTGTTGAAATATGCTTACATTTTTTTGGCGTGATCGTTCATGTGCGTACCAATTATTGATCTGAAATTTTGTAAAAGCCAGTTTGAAGTTAATTTTCACAAAATTTTAAATTCGATACTATTTTATAATATATTCATTATTACCACTTTTTCCTTGATTAAAACAGGGTTCGGATCGGGTCAACAAAATTTATAAGGAAAAAGTTTCGTTTTTATAAGGAATGCGTTTAAATGAATTTCTCCTTAAGTTTATTAAGCGATTTGTTTTGTGTATAAAAATATTAGAAGATTTTAAACAATTAATGGCCTGATAGGGGAAAATTCTTTAATCAAAAATGGCCCGATAGGGGAAAATTCTTTAATCAAAAATGGCCCGATAGGGGAAAATTCTTTAATCAAAAATGGCCGGATAGGGGAAAATTCTTTAATCAAAAATAGCCCGATAGGGGAAAATTTTTTTAATCAAAAATGGCCCGATAGGGGAAAATTTTAATAAATCAATAAAAGTGCAGTAAGGACAATAATGAATTGTAAGGACATTCTTATGGAATAAGGACATTTTCACTTTTCTAAGGACGGAGGTCAAATTTTAAGGACTTTCCTTATAAAATAAGGAAGAATTCGAACCCTGGATTATAATATATTAAATTACATAATTTTGGCCTATATGAAATGATAAAGGTTGCGCAAAGTCCAATTAAAAATTTATTAGCAAAGGTAAACTTTTTATAGGGCCTATTTCAAAAATCAATTTAAAGAAATATTTAAGTTGAGTCAAAATTATAAAATAATATTTAGATGGGGGGAGGGGTTCTATAGTGGACGTATAGTGCCAGAAAATGGGTAAAACTTTCTATTGTACTTGTAATTTCATTAAAATATCAAAGTTAAATAGATTTACTTTGTAACAATCAAAGTGGTAGAGCTGAAACGGGGCATAAAATGGGATTATATATGAATTATATTATTAAATCGATTTGGAGATATAAGCTTAAATCAGCTAAAAAATTAAAATACAAGGCGAACGTAGCGAGCCATCAGAATTTTTAATAAAAATCAAAATTTTAAGTCCCTAATGCGCTAAGCGCTTCCCAAATTGATGTTATATATTCATAAATTGAAGCATGGTTTAAACCAATAGATCTCTGCCCCATTTTTTAGTTATATAAAATTCATTTCTTTCTTGCCTGTTTTTTTTCTAAACCGGTTGATTTAGCTATTTCTTTACATTTTTGGGGCGTCAAATATGAATTAATACTGAATTCTTTGTTTAGCACTTCATACTGTTCCATTGTAAAAGCTTTGGAATTTAGACGTTGCTTTTTGCTTTGTTTTGGATCTAAATAATTATTATTTAATTTAATTTCTAATTTATAAATTTATATTGAATCAAAGTGCTTGGAGCTGGAATTATTAAATGCGATAATCAGCTCCAGTTCTAGCTTAAATTACAGAAATTATAATATTTAGAATATTTTTGAATTTATTTTTAAAAAATTTAATTTATTATTATTTTTCATCATTTTTTTTTAAATTTATTTTTTAATAAATAAATAAATAATTATATATATACCTATAAAAAATTTAGGTTACGTTAATTTTTCCAAATTTTGGAAATTCTAGCCAGTCGATTTTTGTGATCTTTTTTTAAAGTTTCACATCAGATTGCGCATCCATAAAAGCTCTATACGTAATATGATACTTTACCGGTTTCGAGTTATAAGCCATAAACCGGTTTCAAAAATTTTTGATTTGCACCGGTAAAACTCCTTTTGGTTTTTTAATTTGTACCAGGAGAAAGGGCACTACGCATGAATGTCAGCTTTAGAATGATATATGGTTTAAGGGGTGGGTCTAAACTCAAAACCCTGGACTCTAGAAGCCGGCAAATGGCGGCAAGTCAGCACTTTTTCCTTTGTGGCCGATTTGGTAAGGGGGAATAATTGGTCGGAGGTCGCGGGTTCAAATCCTACCAAGAGCCAATAATTTTTCAATGGTTGGGATCAAGAATTTGAGGTTTTTTTGAAAATTTATTTTAGATTTTGAAACTTAAGGCGCCATTTTTTTTATCTATTTTTGATTTTGAAACTTAAGGCGCCATTTATTAATCTATTTTTGATTTTGAAACCTATGTCGCCATTTATTAACCTATTTTTGATTTTGAAACCTAAGGCGCCATTTAAAAATCTATTTTTGATTTTGAAACTTAAAGCGCCATTTATTAATCTATTTTTGATTTTGAAACTTAAAGCGCCATTTAATAATCTATTTTTGATTTTGAAACTTAAAGCGCCATTTATTAATCTATTTTTGATTTTGAAACTTAAAGCGCCATTTAATAATCTATTTTTGATTTTGAAACTTAAAGCGCCATTTGCTAATCTATTTTTGATTTTGAAACTTAAAGCGCCATTTATTAATCTATTTTTGATTTTGAAACTTAAAGCGCCATTTGCTAATCTATTTTTGATTTTGAAACTTAAAGCGCCATTTTTTAATCTATTTTTGATTTTGAAACTTAAAGCGCCATTTTTTAATCTATTTTTGATTTTGAAACTTAAAGCGCCATTTGCTAATCTATTTTTGATTTTGAAACTTAAAGCGCCATTTATTAATCTATTTTTGATTTTGAAACTTAAAGCGCCATTTGCTAATCTATTTTTGATTTTGAAACTTAAAGCGCCATTTATTAATCTATTTTTGATTTTGAAACTTAAAGCGCCATTTTTTAATCTATTTTTGATTTTGAAACTTAAAGCGCCATTTATTAATCTATTTTTGATTTTGAAACTTAAAGCGCCATTTATTAATCTTTTTTGATTTTGAAACCTAAGGCGCCATTTATTAATCTATTTTTGATTTTGAAACTTAAAATGCCATTTGTTAATCTATTTTTGATTTTGAAACTTAAAGCGCCATTTTTTAATCTATTTTTGATTTTGAAACTTAAAGCGCCATTTATTAATCTATTTTTGATTTTGAAACTTAAAGCGCCATTTATTAATCTTTTTTGATTTTGAAACCTAAGGCGCCATTTATTAATCTATTTTTGATTTTGAAACTTAAAATGCCATTTGTTAATCTATTTTTGATTTTGAAACTTAAAGCGCCATTTTTTAATCTATTTTTGATTTTGAAACTTAAAGCGCCATTTATTAATCTATTTTTGATTTTGAAACTTAAAGCGCCATTTATTAATCTTTTTTGATTTTGAAACCTAAGGCGCCATTTGCTAATCTATTTTTGATTTTGAAACTTAAAGCGCCATTTATTAATCTATTTTTGATTTTGAAACTTAAAGCGCCATTTTTTAATCTATTTTTGATTTTGAAACTTAAAGCGCCATTTATTAATCTATTTTTGATTTTGAAACTTAAAGCGCCATTTGCTAATCTATTTTTGATTTTGAAACTTAAAGCGCCATTTTTTAATCTATTTTTGATTTTGAAACTTAAAGCGCCATTTTTTAATCTATTTTTGATTTTGAAACTTAAAGCGCCATTTTTTAATCTATTTTTGATTTTGAAACTTAAAGCGCCATTTGCTAATCTATTTTTGATTTTGAAACTTAAAGCGCCATTTATTAATCTATTTTTGATTTTGAAACTTAAAGCGCCATTTGCTAATCTATTTTTGATTTTGAAACTTAAAGCGCCATTTTTTAATCTATTTTTGATTTTGAAACTTAAAGCGCCATTTTTTAATCTATTTTTGATTTTGAAACTTAAAGCGCCATTTGCTAATCTATTTTTGATTTTGAAACTTAAAGCGCCATTTATTAATCTATTTTTGATTTTGAAACTTAAAGCGCCATTTGCTAATCTATTTTTGATTTTGAAACTTAAAGCGCCATTTATTAATCTATTTTTGATTTTGAAACTTAAAGCGCCATTTTTTAATCTATTTTTGATTTTGAAACTTAAAGCGCCATTTATTAATCTATTTTTGATTTTGAAACTTAAAGCGCCATTTATTAATCTTTTTTGATTTTGAAACCTAAGGCGCCATTTATTAATCTATTTTTGATTTTGAAACTTAAAATGCCATTTGTTAATCTATTTTTGATTTTGAAACTTAAAGCGCCATTTTTTAATCTATTTTTGATTTTGAAACTTAAGGCGCCATTTTTTAATCTATTTTTGATTTTGAAACTTAAGGCGCCATTTTTTAATCTATTTTTGATTTTGAAACTTAAAGCGCCATTTTTTAATCTATTTTTGATTTTGAAACTTAAAATGCCATTTGTTAATCTATTTTTGATTTTGAAACTTAAAGCGCCATTTTTTAATCTATTTTTGATTTTGAAACTTAAGGCGCCATTTTTTAATCTATTTTTGATTTTGAAACTTAAGGCGCCATTTTTTAATCTATTTTTGATTTTGAAACTTAAAGCGCCATTTTTTAATCTATTTTTGATTTTGAAACTTAAAATGCCATTTGTTAATCTATTTTTGATTTTGAAACTTAAAGCGCCATTTTTTAATCTATTTTTGATTTTGAAACTTAAGGCGCCATTTTTTAATCTATTTTTGATTTTGAAACTTAAGGCGCCATTTTTTAATCTATTTTTGATTTTGAAACTTAAGGCGCCATTTTTTAATCTATTTTTGATTTTGAAACTTAAAGCGCCATTTATTAATCTTTTTTGATTTTGAAACCTAAGGCGCCATTTTTTAATCTATTTTTGATTTTGAAACTTAAGGCGCCATTTTTTAATCTATTTTTGATTTTGAAACTTAAAGCGCCATTTTTTAATCTATTTTTGATTTTGAAACTTAAGGCGCCATTTTTTAATCTATTTTTGATTTTGAAACTTAAGGCGCCATTTTTTAATCTATTTTTGATTTTGAAACTTAAAGCGCCATTTTTTAATCTATTTTTGATTTTGAAACTTAAAATGCCATTTGTTAATCTATTTTTGATTTTGAAACTTAAAGCGCCATTTTTTAATCTATTTTTGATTTTGAAACTTAAGGCGCCATTTTTTAATCTATTTTTGATTTTGAAACTTAAGGCGCCATTTTTTAATCTATTTTTGATTTTGAAACTTAAGGCGCCATTTTTTAATCTATTTTTGATTTTGAAACTTAAAGCGCCATTTATTAATCTTTTTTGATTTTGAAACCTAAGGCGCCATTTTTTAATCTATTTTTGATTTTGAAACTTAAAGCGCCATTTATTAATCTTTTTTGATTTTGAAACCTAAGGCGCCATTTTTTAATCTATTTTTGATTTTGAAACTTAAGGCGCCATTTTTTAATCTATTTTTGATTTTGAAACTTAAGGCGCCATTTTTTAATCTATTTTTGATTTTGAAACTTAAAGCGCCATTTATTAATCTTTTTTGATTTTGAAACCTAAGGCGCCATTTTTTAATCTATTTTTGATTTTGAAACCTAAGGCGCCATTTTTTAATCTATTTTTGATTTTGAAACTTAAAATGCCATTTGTTAATCTATTTTTGATTTTGAAACTTAAAGCGCCATTTTTTAATCTATTTTTGATTTTGAAACTTAAGGCGCCATTTTTTAATCTATTTTTGATTTTGAAACTTAAGGCGGCATTTTTTAATCTATTTTTGATTTTGAAACTTAAGGCGCCATTTTTTAATCTATTTTTGATTTTGAAACTTAAGGCGCCATTTTTTAATCTATTTTTGATTTTGAAACTTAAAGCGCCATTTATTAATCTTTTTTGATTTTGAAACCTAAGGCGCCATTTTTTAATCTATTTTTGATTTTGAAACTTAAAATGCCATTTGTTAATCTATTTTTGATTTTGAAACTTAAAGCGCCATTTTTTAATCTATTTTTGATTTTGAAACTTAAGGCGCCATTTTTTAATCTATTTTTGATTTTGAAACTTAAGGCGCCATTTTTTAATCTATTTTTGATTTTGAAACTTAAGGCGCCATTTTTTAATCTATTTTTGATTTTGAAACTTAAAGCGCCATTTATTAATCTTTTTTGATTTTGAAACCTAAGGCGCCATTTTTTAATCTATTTTTGATTTTGAAACTTAAGGCGCCATTTGTTAATTTATTTTTATTTTAACCTATTAAAAGAAAACAGTAAATTCTGGACGAAAACAAAAAAGAATAAATAATTTAACCCGGCGAGGATTCGAACCCGAGACATCCCAACCATAGACCATTCATTAAAGCAAGCATGTCAAATCAGCCATTTTATACTAACAGCCTTATAGTCATAAAGAAATGTAAGTAAAAACACATTTTTGACCATGACTTTGGAGAATGTACCCTTAAATTTTTTTAACATATCATAGCTGAATACATCACTGTGCAAAATTTCAGAAAAATCGATCAACAATCAAGAAATATATGTTCCGAACAGTGTTTTCATGATACCAAAATTTTCAAAATGATATGATAGTGATATGATAGTCAAAATGGTATCATTCAAAATGATATGATATGATAATGATAGTGGCAATTATCACTATCATATCACTATCATATCATTATCATATCATTTTAGCATTATCATTATCATATCATTTTTCTATCATTATCATTTTTAAAAAACCGAAAAAAAAGACCAACATTTCAAAAAAAATTTCTTTCCAAGTTAATAAATTTTTTTCTTTGGTTAGTTAAATAAGTTTAATGGGATTTCATTTTTAAGTATAGCTTTAAATTTTGAATTTTTTAAAATCAATTCAGAGAATAGTATATGAAAAATTCAATATATATTTAAGAGAGGTACATAAGAAAAAGTTATGATTGCTAAAAATGGCAATAAAGGGTCCAGGAATAATAATTTATTTAAAAATTGTCCAAAATCTATAAAGAGTTCTTTGAAAAATATACAAAATTTTCAAAAATTCTTTGAAAAATGGACAAAATTTTTAAAAATTCTTTGAAAAATGGACAAAATTTTTAAAAATTCTTTGAAAAATGGACAAAATTTTCAAAAATCTTGGAAAAATACCTTGATTTCAACTATCATGATACTATCATGATAGTATCACTTTTTTATGATAGTAAATTTCTAAAAATGATATGATACTGATATGATAGTCAAACTGTTATCATATCACTATCATATCATTATCATATCACTATCATATCATTATCATATCATTTTAGCACTATCATGAAAACACTGGTTCCGAATCAGGGTTGCCAGAATGTCCCCCCACGGGGGGCATTTGCCCCCTTTTTGAGATTTTGCCCCCTTTTGTGCCCCCCGAGCCTTGGTGCCCCCCAAATGCCCCCTTTTTGGCATTTTCCCCTCTTTTCGCCATTTTTTTCTTTTTATGATAATTTTATGACTTTTTATGCATAAAAGTGACAAAATATCCAATTTTTTTTCTCTTTCTGCATTATATTTTATAATTTTGTCTTCTATCTCATTATGTAAAAAATTATATATTACATAGCTTATTCAAGTTTACATATTTTTTTTATTGATTTTTAATAAATTATTATTAGCAAATTATTAAATATTTTCAGCTAAACCTAAAATGCAAAGAAAAATGACATCGTTTTTTTCTTCCTCATTTACAAAACAATCGACATCAATTTCTTATGCAGAAGAGGCAACTGAACATTGTTCCGGTGTACAAGAGACAAATGAGAACGATTCCGATGTTGAAGAGGCAAATTCAGAAATTGATACAATGGATCTTACTGATCTAAGTGATTCAAATGATGGAGAGGATCAATCGCTCACAACAACTAGCAATGTTTTTATTTTTGTATTTAAATTAATTTATAAATAAATTCAGCCATTAAAAAAGCGAAAGTTTTCACATGATAAACCAAGAAGAAAAGAAGGAGGCTTTACAAAATTCAAGCCAATTTATGCAACAAAATATGCAAATGATTGTATTGAAAATTCTACAAAAGGGATAGGCTCATTCCGTTGTCGAGCATGTAATGAAGACATTGCATTTGGTAAAAAAGGTGAAGTAGCAATAAAACGACACATTGGGCGAGAACGGCATAAAGAAAATGTCAAAATTACAAATCAGAATTTGTCATTGGCTGGATATATAGAGCGAAAAACGGTTTACATCTTTTTAAATTGCTTAATTTAATATTTTTGCAGACAACCGAAGAAAATCGTTCCGTTGTAATTGAATTGTGTTTCGCGTTCCATTGTGCCAAACACAACTTCAGTCTAAATTCAATGCAATGCACTTCCAAATTAGTTCCAGTGTTATTTGTTGGCTCAAAAGCAGCAGAGCGTTTCGCAAGTGGAAAGACAAAAACCATTGCATTAATTAAAGGTAAATAATAGATCGAATAATTTATGATTAATATTTTTCAATTAATATAGGAGTTTTACATCCATTTTTTATGGATTCATTCATTCACAGAGCCAATGAATTTGGGTTTTCTGTTGGATTTGATTCAACACCACATAACAAAATACGCCTGTATGGGATTGTGATAAGGTTTTTATAATTGATTTTTGTTCATTTATTATAATTTAAGATTCTTCGATGGAAAACAAATTCAAAATAAATTGTGCCAATTAATTTCTATGAGCAGTGAAAAAGCAATTGATATGCACCAACTTATAAAAGAAACATTACAAAGGAACGGATTGGAACAGGATAAAGTTGTTTCCTTCACTGCGGACAATACAATGAGCAATTTCGGTGGCCCGATGAGAGGAGGACAAAACAATGTATTCGCGTTATGGAAAAAAGGTTTTTTGGAATTTAATAAATTTTATAATGTAAAATTAAGAAAATCCTAAAATCATTGGCATTTCCTGCAGCGCGCATATAATCCACAATGCAGGGCGGAATGCCGGCGATAAGATGGATTTTGGCTTCGAGCTTTTTGCCAGTTCCGTTGTTGGATATTTTAGTGGCCATGCACAAAGATGGGAACGATTTTGTGATAAATGTGTGGAGCTTAAGGTAATTTTTTATTATCTTATTATTTCTTTATAAAAATTTAAGATTGAACCAAAAGAATTTCCTCATCATCTCCACGTTCGATGGCTTACTTTGGGACAACTTTGTGAACGATTAATTGAAATGTGGGTTCCGGTGGAAGAATATTTCACAATGGCTGACGATGCTCCACCAAATTTACGAGAAATATTTCAAATTGGTTCCGTTGTAAAATCGATGGAAGTATTTGCTATTATGAATTTTGTCAATTTTGTGCTCTCACATTTTAACAAATTTAATGCAAAAACACAGGTTTTTCAATTTTCTCATATAATACAATTCTTATTTAAGTCGCACACATTTACAATTGCCGATTTATCCGATGAATATGAAAATTTTATGGATTTGCTTGAATCATTGGAAAGAGACAAAAATTTTGGGGCAAAAACTCTTCGGGCATTAGAAAATTTAACGACTGCAAATTTTCATAATAATCGAACAAAATTGGAAAAAATGTTTCAGGTAAATTTTAATATAAAAATGTAATATTTTCACAGAAATTTTACAATGATGCTTTGGCCTATTGTGATATATGGTTTAAACAATTGTCTGAAACAACTAATTTTCCATTGAGATGGTTGTCATTTGATGAAGGTAATTTTTATAATTTTTTTTTCAAAACCAATCAAATTATTAGGAGCACTGAATTTTACCGCCATTCTCGAAGCATACACAAAAATGTTCCAATGTTCCGATGATGATTACGACAACATTTACGAAGAAGTTCGACAAATTCAATCAGCTTTAAAAGAATTAAACAAGAACAGTTCCTTTGTCAAAAAGAAAACTGAAGAAAAATGGGCGGCATTGTTCCGGAATAAAAATATTGTTTTGGTTCGCAAACTGGTCTCATCATTGCTGAGCATCTTCCCATCAAATGCCTTTTGTGAATCGATTTTCTCCGTGGTCAATGGAATTTGGACCGATGAAAGAAACCGATTTAATGTCGATACAGTGAATGCATTAGTCTCAATTAAAGAAAATTCAGAATTTAATTGTTCAGAAGCATTTAATTTATTTATTTCCAACTCTGAATTGTTGCAAAAAGCGAAAAGAAACGATAAATATTTCGAATAAATCAATTTTTAATCATTTTAACTCGTTTTTAAAAATGCCCCCCAAAATGCCCCCTTTTTTACTGAAAATGCCCCCCAAATGCCCCCTTTTTTTTCCAAAATGCCCCCCAAAGTAAAAATCCATCTGGCAACCCTGTTCCGAATGGTCATTTTGCCATTTTTATAAATATACAAGAATTGATTAAAGTTATTATGATCTATAAACATATTTTATTAAAGCAACTAATTTTGATATTGTTCACTTTTTCTAGGTCTATTATTTAGTAAATATTTTTTACTAATTCGTAAATTCATAGAATTGCCTAAGAGATTATCAAATAAGTTAAAAATCATCTTTTTTACATTTTTGAGTGATATGCTTGAAATCTGCAGAATCCATTTGCAAGGCATCAAGATTTTTGGACATTTTATTAGATGGATTTGCTTTTTCACCAAAAATACTTCCTGAAAATATTGATGGTTTGGATGAATTGCTTTTGAATTTTTTATTTTAATTTTTATCCTAATTTAATAATAATCTAATCATAAGTTATTTCTCTTCTTCTCTAATAAAAATAAATATGTAAATTACAATTCTAGCAAAATTTATGAAAAATGCTATATTAATTTAACTATTACTTGCCTGTAACAAATGTATACTAATATAATAGATATATTACGAATAAATTCTATTTCGTTTCTATTACCCAAATTTATTGTTAAATTAAAAAACATAATTGAAGGAGTTGCTCTTGTAATATTATTCGTTCCAGTATTATCCTGTACAGTTTCCATCAATTCTGAGCAAATTAAACGTCGAAAATATGGAATATGTTTTTGGGTGAAATTCATTTCAATCTCATTGATTATATATTTTGCATATGCCAAAATGAACACGCCACAATCTATAGTATTTTCTTGTAAAGGTATTTTTTCCACTAACTAATAAAAAAATTATTGAAACATTTTTATTAATTTTAAATACAATGTATTGCCATCCACCAGGTTGCGGTAGCTTTTTTTTCTTATAAATATCTTCGATGAGTGTGAACATTTTCAATAGAAAATGATTTTTTGTGACATTTTCTGGATCCAACTGTGTTCCCACATCATCCAACGGTACTAAATTTTCATAAATTTTTAACTTTTCTTGTGCAAAATTTGTTTATTATCTTAATTTGCAATATGAATTTATTATTATTTAGTTATATCAGTAAATAATTTATGCCAGAGTTACGATCGAATCAAGACTATTCATAAGGAAAAATTTCCATTTTATAAGGAATTAGGGGAAAAAATTTGAAAATCTCAAGACATGTTAAAATTTTTAAATTTATAAAAAAAAACATTTTAATAATTTTTAGAATGCTTCTATTTTTCTCCTCAAGGAATTTTACTTAAATTTATCTAGCAATTAGACTAAATCTTTTTTTTATATATAATGCGATATCATAAGATTCTGAACAATTAAAAATGGCCGAGTAGGAAAAATAATAGTCCAAAATTAACCAAAAGAAATAGTCAAAAATGGCTAGATAGGGAAAAATTTTAACCAAAAATTTTCATTTATAAGGTCAATATTAGGGAAATAAGGACAATTATGAATTAAGGGCATTCTTATAAATAAGAATATTTTTATTTTTATAAAAATGAGGTTCAAATTGTAAGAACTTTTCATATAAAAAAGGACGAATCTGAACCCCGATTTATGTCAATAATCAAAATAAAATATTGAATAGTTACTATCATCTATTCGGCAATTTCAATTTATAGGCAAATAAATATTTCCCTTTATCATATCATAAATGTTTATAAAAATACTTACATTTCATCGAATCAAGTATCATAATTGTCTTTTGTGGGAAGTTGAGCAATGCCAATGCCCAATGATTACCATACAAATGTGCTGGCACAAAAATCTGGAGTTGATTATTCTCCAAATTGATATTTTGTAGCCAAAAATCGCATTGATTTAATTCAGATTTTATGTACAAAGCGGTAAGAAATGTACTCATATAGATATATTGTGGATGGCGTTTTATTAATAAATGCATATATCCATTAATCACATCATCAATTAACAAATGACCATCGATCAATGTGGCCATATGAGCCGCTAAATTTTCAAGATTATTCAAAAGATAATTCTTTAACTACCCTCAATTCGGATATTTTCTTCTCCTACAGGCAAATTTTGATTATTTTGGAATTTATTCAAAACTGTTTCCCAGACATCATCTTTCTTGAATAATTCGGGTAATTCTGGCATATCATCTGGTTTTATAATAACTAAAAATAATTGTTATTAGACTGTGAATTAGTAGAATATCGATCGAAAATTAAGTCTTTTCGAGAAGAAATTTCAGTAAAATTTATTATATTTCATTAATTTTTAAATATTGCAAATATTATAAAAAGTTTTAATAAAAATATAAGAGAAAACTATTATTTAGGGTAAAAGTTTTGAAAAAGATTTTTTGGAAAAAATTCTGAAGGAAGAAATAATTTTCTGGAAAGTTTTATATAAAAGATTTTCTCATAAAAAAGATTTTTTGATGAAAAATATTTTTGGGATAAAAATTAGATTTCGTATATTTATTTTGCAAATGATAAGCAAATTTGTTTTTATTAAGAATTTTTTATAAAATTTGAAGGTAAATTTATTTTAAAATTTTGATTTTTTTGCCGATATTTATGGACAAATTTACTATATAAAAATCTTTCCGTTTCTAATTATATTATAGTTAACTTTCCTTTATGCAACAATTTTTTAACATTTTTTAAATTTTTTTAAATAATACCAATAGTATTTTCAGATATATTCATTTTTTCAATATGTTGACCCCCAAAAATTGAGCCAGATGATTTATCAAAAATTGAGTCAGTTGATTGCATTTGTCCATGGTGATCTATCCAACAAGTTGATTCGACTTGGTAAGGTAACATTGATTCAGATTCATATTTTTCTTTTAATATCTTTTCTTTTTGCTCTGCAATTTTTGATGCAATCAAATTTAATTCATTCGAATCATGAATTAGTGAACTGGTTTGTTTATAGCCTTCCATAGGAAAAAACGAACCAGTTTGTTTATTTTCTTGTCCCACAAATTTTGTTGTACTAGTGGGTTGGTTCCCATGCTGAGCAAACATTGTTGTACCAATTGGTTGGTTCCCATGCTCGGCAAATATTGTTGTACCAGTTGGTTGGTTCCCATGCTCGGCAAATATTGTTGTACCAGTAGGGTGGTTCCCATGCTCGGCAAACATTGTTATACCAATTGGTTGGTTTCCATGTTCGGTAAATATTGTATCAGTTTGTTTTTGCCCTTCCAATGGTAAGTTTGATTCAAATCCATATTTTTCCTTTATTATCTTTTCTTTTTGCTTTTCTACAATTTTTGATGCAATCAAATTTAATTCATTCGAATCTTTATCCATAGGAATTAGTGAACTGATTTGTTTATTTCCTTGCCCCACAAATATTGTTTTACCAATTGGTTGGTTTCTATACTCGTTAAACATTGCACCAGTTTGTTTCTGCCCTTCCATTGGTATGTTTGATTCAGATCCATATTTTTCCTTTAATATCCTTTCTTTTTGCTTTTCTACAATTTTTGATGCAATCAAATTTAATTCATTCGAATCTTCATCCATAGGAAATATGGTTTGTTTATGGCCTTCCATAGGAAAGAGCTTACTAATTTGTTTATTGCCTTGCTTTGCAAACATTTTTTCAACATTTTTTTTGTTGCCTTGTTCCACAAACATTTTTCCAATTTGTTTTTGGACTTCCATAAGTAAATTTGATTCAGAGTCAGATCCATATTTTTTCTTTAATAAATTCCCCTCTTTTTGTTTTTCAATAATCTTTGATGCAATCAAATTTAATTCATTCGATTCTTTATCCATAGCTAATTGTGTATCAGTTTGTTTATTTCCTTGCCCCAAAAATATTGTTGTACCAGTTGGGTGGTTCCCATGCTCGGCAAACATTGTTATACCAGTTGGTTGGTTCCCATGCTCGGCAAACATTGATATACCAGTTGGTTGGTTCCCATGCTCGGCAAACATTGTTATACCAGTTGGTTGGTTCCAATGCTCGGCAAATATTGTTTTACCAGTTGATTGGTTCCCATGCTCGGCAAATATTGTTTTACCAGTTGGTTGGTTCCCATGCTCGGCGAATATTGTTGTACCAGTTGGTTGGTTCCCATACTCGGCAAATATTTTTGTACCAGTTGTTTGGTTCCCATGCTCGGCAAATATTTTTGTACCAGTTGTTTGGTTCCCATGCTCGGCAAATATTTTTGTACCAGTTTGAAAAAGTGATTTTTCTTTATTTTGTTGCTGCTTTATAGCATCAAGGGATCCATGTTTGTCTCCTCTTTTTCTTTCATCAGTTGCATAGCAATATCCAATTAAAAGAATTATTTGTAAAAGAATATATAAATTGTTCATTTAGAATAAAATGATAATATAAAATCTGAAATGTGAGTTTTAATGTAGAAAAATGTTTAGCCAAAAATAGAAATATGGAAAATTGTTAATTAATATTAATTTATTCATGTTTATCTTTTATTGGGAAGAATTTATCACATAGACAAATAAATAAATTTGCCAAACTAATTAACTAGCGAACACCTTTATTGAGGAATGAAGAAATTATGCGTTATTTGCTTGATGGAATGACATGAATTGGCTCTCCTAAAATGGGATTTTTTGGCAAAAGTGACAAGGTATGAATAAAGGAAAGGAAGATGATAATTCGTGAAATGAACTTCGATCCCATCCCCCTATTCCCCATTCTTTTCCCATTCATAGCCTCAATTGCCTTCGAGCATTTTACAATGTTTCCCATTCTATATACCTAATTGTTAGATGGCGCTTCCGTTCCCTTCTATGAAAAATTCCTATATTATATAAATTTAATGGGAAAGAGGCGGCAATCAATTCTCGGTCACTAATTTCTCTCAATTATGGAATGATGGGCCCATGATTAGCTCTCATGATTTGGAAATAGCTAAATGACTGAGATTTCACCTTTCTCAAATATGTATTTAGGGTAGGATTTTGTGGGTAAAATTACTCAATTATGAGTTTTATGTATCAAAATAAAAGCATTTGATTAATTTTGATATCAATTATGGAAACAAATAAATCGATCTGTGTCTCAGTTTTAGGGGCTAGATATTCCGCGCGTGAGAGTTTTGCGCGGAAGAACAATTCAAAATTAGCTGTTCACGAAAGGATATATTTTTCACATTTGCAGCAAATATAATCTTTGTTAATATTAGATTTTTAGAAATATTAAGAATAAAATGTAGAGAATAAAAAAAAACAAATATGTTCAAAATGTTTATAAAATGAGTTAAATTTAGGAAATTTGTTATTTTAATATAAAAATAATAGTGTATATAATGGTAATAAAAATTTTTTGATTGTATTTGACTACGAACAAATTAGAATCAATTTTATAGAGACAATGTAATTTTATCTTTGTAGTTGACTTTCTAAATTTAGAGCCAAATTTTATAGAGACAATGTATAATTTTATCTTTATAGTTGACTACCAAAAATTAGAACCCAATTATATAGAGGCGATGTAATTTTATCTTTATAGTTGACTACCAAAAATTAGAATCCAATTATATAGAGGCAATGTAATTTTATATTTGTAGTTGACTATCAACAAATTAGAACCCAATTATATAAAGGCCATGTAATTTTATCTTTGTAGTTGACTATCAAAAAAATTTAGAACCTAATATTATATAATCGTACAGGGTCATCTGCACAAAAAAATTAAGAGTTGTATAAAAATTAGAGATCGGATCAAGATCATTGCTCAAGAGATTCCTGTAGAAAACAAGGATGAGCTGGTTATGTTAGTGTGTCCCAAATCTTTCCAATCCAAAATTCCCTCGAATTTTACGCAAAATAAATGATGATCAGATTTATTGAAATTGTTGTGAATGCAATTGAAATGTGTTAATCAAATTGAAATTGTGATGGACAAAATAAAATAGAAATTGGTGATGATAAAATAAAATTGTTGACGAACAAGGTTAAAGCATTTTTGTTGGTTGAAATTGTTGAAGATGTAGTTGAATGTGAATGAAGAATGAACAAGGAGGATTGATAAACTCCTTATCATCATTCTTCATCGCCACCATCGGCGGATATTCTCATCGCCGCAAACTGCGGATATTTGTCCTGGGAAAAGTGGCCAATTCCGCCCCTTTATGCTCCGAGCAGCATGGAGAATAAAATGTGATCAATGAACAGTGAAATGAATAAAAAATATGGAAATAATATAAATAAATATGGAAATTAAAATATAAATAAAATTATCACAAAAATCACAAATTAATGTTATTTTTGCTTATTCTTGACATTGTAATAAATGAAGAAGGACCACTCGACTTAATTTAAATATTTGTTATCATTTTAGTATTTACATTTTGGATCCAATGTCATTCCCAGATCCCTAGTTGAGAATTTCCCCAGTTCACACATACTTTTCATATACTTTTCATAAATTAAATTGATAAATAAATAAGTAAAAGCTTATTCTCTATTAAATTATTGAATAAATCTTTGCTTGGGTTTGGGTTCAGCCCTTCCAAATACTGCGCACGCTTCTACTTGGTAGCAGCGAATCAAGATCGCCCTCAACTTGGCTGTTTTCTTCAATAGAGTAAAGCTCTATCAACACTTCAAAATTCTTTTGTTATGGCTGCTCCCCGAGAAAACAAAAGGAAATTTGTGAGTAGCGCAAATAATCTGGAAGTCAAGGACGGCAAAAATGATAATTCAAACACCGAACAAAACAATCCGGAGGAAATTGCAGCAGCAAATAAAATTCCTAAACGTGCTTTCGGAAACGGAAATGCGAATAATTTGTTTGATGAGATGAGAACTTTGCTTGCGAGGATTGGACAGAAGCAAATTGAACAGGCGAAAGTGTGGAGGTAGCGACCCAAGGTTATTGAAAAAGTGCAAGAAAAGAAGATGGAAATGTTGGGACAAAAATTATGTGATGGAGCCCGATGCAAAAGAGGAAATTGGGAAATCCCGTTTAGCGGGAACGATTCAAATAGCAAATGGAAGAGATGAGGATGTCAAAAATATCGTTAAATTTCCGTATTCTATGAACAATGAGAATGAATTGAGCAAAGAAACACAGCAAATAATTGCAGGCATGGAAAATATTTTGCAAAGATATCTGGCAACAACCGCAAAACAACAAAATATCAACAACAAAAATTGCAGCAAAAATGCAAAAGAACAACCGAAAATCGACAAAATTATTCCAACTATTAAACAATCAAGTCACCACCAAATCAAAAGCCAACTCGTGAAATTAGTGCAAAAATGAGTACAAGTACACCATTGGAAATGAATTTGGATTAAAGGTTTGTCCTGTACCAGACTTTCAATGCCAGAGTCATAATTTTCGAAAATTCGACAAAAAAGAATCAGATGTGACAAACAAACAATTCATCATCCGGCAGAAAATTGCGTCCATTAATATAATTCAAATTTTGCCAATGAATCACTTTGTGCAAGTGGAAGGCACACATTTTCTGGCCTAGCGAGGAAGATTCAGCCAACAATTCGAAAAATTTTCAACAAAAATAATTCCAAAAATGAACACCGCTTGGATTGGCATTGGCTATTTGCAATTAAATTGGAATTTCTTCCCTTCGGTTAAGCCGAAGCGCAATAATAAGAGAGTGGATTGGCATCCTCCCATTTCTTTTCGAATTTTCGACAATTTTTTCAAGCATGATTGGTCAATGATTGCAAAAAGCCAAATAAAATGGAATCCCGGAAAAATTGGAGGGCATAAAATTGGAAATCCGGAAAATTCGTCACAATTTCATGAGAATGTTGGGGACCGTCCTTTGCGCTTTGCCTTCCCATCCTTTGCAACAATCGATCTGATCGAATTTTCACCAAGACGGATGAAGAAGAATGTCCGCGCATGGAAGCGCTTTCAGAGGACGGGGGAATGTAATAAATGAAGAAGGACCACTCGACTTAATTTAAATATTTGTTATCATTTTATTTATATTTTAGATCCAATGTCATTCCCAAATCCCAAGTTGAGAATTTCTCCAGTTCACACATACTTTTCATATACTTTTCATAAATTAAATTGATAAATAAATAAATAAAAGCTTATTCTCTATTAAATTATTGATTAAATCTTTGCTTGGGTTTGGGTTCAGCCCTTCCAAATACTGCGCACGATTCTACTTCCCCGTTTGAAAAGTTCTTTCTCGCTCATTCGCAACAATTCCAAGATCTTGGATCGTTGAAGATGAGGATTTTGGACGGAAAAAGAAACATCCAATTTGTAAACCAAAATATTTTAAGGTTAAATTCGAAAATTTGTTTGTAAATAAATTTTGAAATTGAAGGAAGATAAGAAGAAAGCAATTTGTGCAACTTGTGATGAAACGAATGTGGCAACTACGACAGTTGCCAAAAACTATCTGAAAAAGAGTGGGCATTTGAAAATTAAAAGAGAGTTTGAAACCGAAAAGTTGTGGAATGAAAAAAGAGGTCCGAAAAAAAGAAAATATGATGAAAGTGAACCAAAACCAAGGCAACAAAAAATGAAACAGCTTTTAATTGAAAGATATAGAGATTGGGAAATGCCAGATATTGAAGAATTGCAATTTATGAAAGATATTTTGGAAATTTTTGAATCTTTTCGCAAATTGTTAGTTAACGTGCTGGCCGAAAAAAAGACTAATATAGCCGATGTTTTCTCAAATACAAAAATTTTACGCACTATCCTCGCATCGATGAAGGTAGCATTTCAAATTATTTATTTTATGAAAAATATTGTTTAGACAAGCATTGAAATTTCAAATGAAGTTCTAGAAAAAGTAATCTAAATGTCAATTGAAGTCGATGAACGGATGAAACCTATGATTCAACTTATGCAAAATTTGATCCAATTTTTCTTGTAGCATCGGCATTGTCCCCAATTTCTTCAAAACTTTTAACCGATGCTGAAATTACTATGGCTTGTTCATTCATTAAGGATGTGGTTAATTATTATAAAAATATTTTATGATTTATTGTTATATAGATGGACAATACCCAAATTGAACCACAATACCCACAAGCAGGAGCTGAAAATATCTCACCAAGAACATCAAAAAAAAAATTGCAATAGGAGTTACGAAAGATAAATTGTTTCATTAAAGTAATTTGAAAGAAATCGCACAATTAGCGGTTCAGGAATACATTCCAAAATACAAGTATGTATCAAATACATTGGGTCTTGGAATTTCAATAAAAATTCAAACATTCTAAATATTCGGAATGATATTTTCAATGCGATAAGAAACTATAAGTTGGAATATAATTTTTTTAATTTAGGAATGGGATTGTATCAAAATTTTGGCCCTAAATATCTTCGCCATTCCGGCTTCTAGTGCACCTATTGAAAGAGTATTTTCTTTGGCCGGTTTTAATACTTCTGGAAGACGAAATCGCACAAAAGCTGAACTTTTAAACAACAAATTTTTTGGTTATCTCAACGAATATTTATGTCCTATTCCAAAATAAAATAAAAATTTAATACTTAAAATTTCGTATTATATTTTTACAACATTGCATAAATATTTTTCTAGGATTTTTTCTTTATAAAAATGATAAAAATGATATGATAATTAATGATAGTGCTAAAATGATATGATAATGATATGATAATGATAATTGCCACTATCATTATCATATCATTTTGAATTATACCATTTTGAATATCATATCATATCATATCATTTTGAAAATTTTGGTATCATGAAAACACTGATTAAACTATTCCACAGCAGTTATTTTCATTGGCATCACACAGACCGTTTTGTCCGCAATTGTCGCTTCCGCAAATGTCGTAACAAGTTAAGCATTTATCCAAAAAAATTTTTCGCTTATTATTAAACTTCTAGCCAAAATCAAATAAAAATTTTGTTAATAAATAATAATGAATTTATGATGTTAAATTATCTAGAAATACAATATAATTTTGCAAATTGATAACAGTGGTAGAAATTAATAAAAATTTAAATATGTGCAAAATTAAAATTTAGTAAAATATGCACTAGCATTATTTAAGGAATACAAAAATATATTAAAAAATTTTTTTTTGAATATCATATCATATCATTTTGAAAATTTTGGTATCATGAAAACACTGATTAAATTATTACACAGCAGTTATTATCATTGGCATCACACAGACCGTTTTGTCCGCAATTGTCGCTTCAGCAAATGTCGTAACAAGTTAAGCATTTATCCAAAAATTTTTTCACTTATTATTATTAAACTTCTAGCCAAATCAAATAAAAATTTTGTTAATAAATAATAATGAATTTATGAGGTTAAATTATCTAGAAATACAATATAATTTTGCAAATTGATAACAGTGGTAGAAACTAATAAAAATTTAAATATGTGCAAAATTAAAATTTAGTAAAATATGCACTAATATTATTTAAGGAATACAAAAATATATTAACAAATTTTTATGCTAACTATATAATAAATTTATTCTTTCCTTCATCTCTACTACTTTTTTCTATAAAGTGCAATCTATTATTTATAAATCTAGGCAAAAGTAGGAATCTTCAAAAAATGGTCTACAATCTACAATGCTCATCCATTATCGACAATAAAAATTTTAATAAATACCTACTTTTGCCTATTATTGACCATTTTGTCTTCATCGACATTTATAAAATCGATGGCCTACTATTGATTTCTTATTTTATATAAATATCATAATAAATGAAAATTATTTTGAAAATTTTGTCAACATTGTAAATTCCCTGGAAATATTTTATTTTATCTAATTTTTTAAATTGGATGTGCACTAAAATTATCGCTTGCATTTATTTATATACTTAATCGTATGAGCCGATTGTTTATCCAAATTTTGAACATAATTAAAAAATAAAGAGAAACAATGATTTCTTGGTACAATCCACTCTCAAAATCAAAACCTATATTCGGTTTGGGTGTTTTCAATTACAATAATTTTAATGAGTTTAAATTTATTTAGTTTAAAAATTTTTCGACATAATTTTATTTCATTAATTAATAATAAAAATTCACCAGCTAAATTAAATATTTAAATATTGATAAACTCAATTTATTTCGTCAATTTGAAGAGAATCCAGATCATTAAAGAATGAAGGCAAAAATCAACAATATAATATGTATTTATGTAGAGAAGAATTTTTTTCTTACAATTTAATTCCCAAAAAATATTTTTTTTATAAAAAAAAAACACTAATCTGGCATCTATAAAATTCATCTGAATTCTGAAGCATAAGATAATGCTAAGTTTTGTTAATAAAATTTCAAGAATGATAAAAATTTTAAAATTTTCCTAAAAACAAGTGGAATTGAAACTTTCTCGGAAAACCGGCGGAATTGAAACTTTTCGGAAAACAGGCGGATTAAAATTTTCCGGAAAATGCGGAATTAAAATTTTCGGAAAACATGTGGAAATAACATTTTCCGGAAAATAGATGTGATTAAAACTTTACGGAAACGAATCTTCCGGGAATACAGGTCTACCTAGACAGCAAAGCATAATAAATTATATGCTAAATTTGTTTTTAACCTCACTCATGATATTCAAAAAAGTCATTTTTTAAAAATAAAAATTTTTGAGAAATTCAAATCATCAATTGCCAGAAAAATAATAACAACAATAATAAATCTTGACATTCATTCAATTTCTAATTCATAATTTTATGTATTTAGTCTGTTGAAGTTGAAAAAAAAATTTAATATAACATTTTTCATTTCATTGGATTTATATGATAAATATTGTAGGGACTCAAACAGGAATAAAATTAAAATTTGTTCAATCAATAATAATTATAATATTGATAAAATGGCTTCATTGTCGGCTGATGTTCCCATTGCTGTTGAAAATCCAAATCAGTAATTTCCAACTGAGGAAGAATTTTGATGTAATTATTATTATAAAAATTATGGGAATATTGAGAGTAGTGCGAGGATTGCATCGAGGAATGAGGCATGGATTCTATGGATTGTGGTTGCAAATTTTGATTTATAAGATCAGTAGTTTGCACGAATTCAGCCTCTTTTCCTTTTCTTCCCAATTCCCGTTCTTCCTCTTCTTCCTCATCCTCTTCTTCTTCTTCCTCTTCTTCCTCTTCTTCTTCTTCTTCCTCAACCTCTTCTTCTTCTTCCTCATCCTCTTCTTCTTCTTCTTCTTCTTCTTCTTCTTCTTCTTCTTCTTCTTCATCCTCATCTTCATCATCAACCGTTTCTTTTTCTTCCTTTTTTTTTTCCATTTCCTCAATCATCTCCCCTTCCTCCCAACCATTTTTTCGTGCCATCAGGCTCAAATCACGCTGGCATTCAGCCAATTCTAGCTCATTGTTAACATCAAAAATTGTGCTGATCATATCCATGGCATCCATGTATTTGAGCATTCCCTCGGATTGACCATAATTTTCTTGCTGAAATGTGATCAGCATTCTGCCGAATGCACAACTCTCCACATGCACTATTTTGCGGGCAGAGGGCGAAAGTTTAGGTGATGCTGCAAAATTCATTTTTTTTTTAAAATCGAAAGGATATTTTGAAGAAAAAAGAGAAAAATATTTATAATACTATTTATAACGATAAAATACTCAATTTTGTTTGTTTTTGGATTCGGATATATTTCAATACGGTCATTTTATCTAAAAATGGAACTAAATTTTAAAGCATCATCACAGAAATATGGGAAGTAACAAGTAAATAAGTGATATGCCTCGAATAGATTTAGTAAAATTTTGAAACAATTAATTTATTAAATTTAAAAAAAAAATCACCAAAATGCGCAAGGATCAGAGCGAGCAAAAGGGAAAATTCCTCCGGGGTAAATAATTTATTTTGAATTTTTCGTATCAAATCCAAGTGTAATTTGTTCAATTTACTAAAAAAATAAGTATTTTTTTGTAAATTTTATTCCTACTCATTCGTTTCGCCCCCATTGGCATTGAGTAATTCTACGTTGATCCCAAATAATTTTGTTCTGCCCTCCTGGACACTATAAAAGGCATTGATGAACAATGAGGCAGGACCATGGACGCGCAAGAACAATTTCAACTGGATGTAAAATGGAGTAAATTAAAATATTTTTCCTTTTAAATTTTCATGCCCCATAGATTTTTATTTTAAACAGATTGGATTTGCCCATAAGATTTGATATTAAATTGGGCCTTAATTAAACCTATTTTCCTTATGCATATCAATTAAATTTTTTGGCTTCAAAAATTTAAAAATTTTTAAAAAATTAAAATATGATTGCCATTTTATGAAATTTTTTATCTAATAAAAATCCAAAAATATGATTATAAAATTTTGTCAGATTCTAACAAACTACCAAAGGTATTATTAAAAATCAATAAATTGGAACCTTATCCTCCGGTTCGAGTTCGCCGAAAAATGCCAGCGATTTGATTGTTGAGAAGCAAAGGAGTTTGTCAAATTTATGGAAATTTTTATCTACCTCCCTGACGTATTCTCGCTGGTTCAAAATTTGTTGAATTAATTTCTAAAAAATGTGAGAATTAATTTGCAGAAATTTGCGGCAATGTTCCATCTTCATAATTGATATACATTTGAGTTTAAATTCAAAGAAAATATGTGACTTAACAAGAA
Organism: Pratylenchus scribneri; assembly: GCA_030063045.1. Taxonomy (NCBI): domain Eukaryota; kingdom Metazoa; phylum Nematoda; class Chromadorea; order Rhabditida; family Pratylenchidae; genus Pratylenchus; species Pratylenchus scribneri. The sequence continues at coordinate 54,135 of JAQSEB010000026.1, forward strand.
TATCTATTACTACAATTTTTATTCATCCATGATTGCCTTTGTAAAATAAAACTCACAAATTCACTTTTACACGCATCAATATCAAACCATTCCGCTAGGGTTGGCACCAAATTTGAGCTGGTTTTGCCGGCCAATTCCATTTCAAAAATGGATCCATAGAATTGCATTGCGTTCAAGTTTTTACTCAAAAATTGTGGATCTCGAAATTTGCGCAAATATTTTTCCATTTCCCAAACAATTGAATTTTTATTCAAATTTTTATCTCCATTTTCTCCAAATTTTCCTTTTACATTTCTATTTTGAACAACTGCATAAAAAAATACTATGAATGACTAAAATGATTTTGGCTATTTTATCTTATTAGGCTAAATGAAATGGATAATGGGCATCATTAAAGTTAAATCTATTTTAATTACTTTTTAATGGTCAAAAGACATTCAAATTTTTTTTGATGCTTTTAGGAAAATTCTATTTTTTTTCCATATTTCTAGATTCTATTGCATTTTCCAACTATGAAAATATGAAGAGAATTGAAAAGATGCTGAATGTGGTTCATGGACATAAGAATTCATAAAGGTCTGAACAAATTTTGATAATTTAATATTTGATTAAAGACGATACTTTTAGCTATTTAATAATATTATTTAGTTTAAGAAATGATTAAGTTGTGTCAAAAAATCTAAAATTTCGCTAATTTATAGTTGAAATAATTTTAAATGCACATAGCTTTATCAATTCTGATAAATCTACTCTTTTTATACTAAAATCATTATAAAATTCTTTAAGTTCTTAAAAGTAGCGATGTCAAATTTGCCTAGTGACAAATTAAGGGATTCGAATTCAATATTAGTAAGCAATATTTTTTCCAAATCCCCTCATTTTTACAACATCGGCTATTTTATTTTGCTTTGACTAATTTCGAAACTCACATTCTTCGATCATTCCAACGGCAAAGCATTTATTCAGCCTACAATGGCGGCAACAATTTCTCTTTTCTAAAAAAATATTTTAAAAAATTTAAAAAATTAAAATAAGCACACCATATTCAATTGGACAATTGCGCTTCAATCGACAAACATATTCCCGTTGATCAACAATGGATTTGCTGAAATGCATAAATTAAAATTTATGGCATCCAAATGTTTTTATGACCCGGAACGATAAATATTTTTATAAAGAATTGTATTTGAAAGAATTTCTAAAATAAGTGACTATAAAAATTGTCGCCATATAAAACAACAAAATCGTTGAATATATTTTTTTGAAAATTCAAAGAATGGACTGAGAAAAAAAAATGAAAATTCGTTAAGAATGGACTAAAAATAAAAATAACAAAATTCGTTAAATTATATTTACATGAAATATAAAATTAGTAAATTCAAGAATAGAATAAACAAATGGATGATAAATTAAAAATAGTAATTTTCGCAAACAATAACTTTATTTTATTTATTTCCAAATGTCAAATTCCTAGTCTTAGCTCTAGTTCGATTAAAATAAGGATTGTATTTGTTTCCAATAAATCAATTTACCTATATCATTTATAAAATTAATAAAATGAATAATCTAAAATTATTAATTAGTTTCCAAATTATTATTTTCAAAAAGTCAAAATTTTTAAAATATTATTTTCAAAAATTATAATTTTAAAATTATTATAATTAGAGGTAGTCGCTCTACCGTATACAACGCTGTATTTCTGCTTTATTGCGGTATTTTGCTGTATCTGTATTTTGCTGTTTATACAGCATCTTATCCGTACAACAAATTTTAAGGGGGAAAATATAGTACGGAATACAGCAAATTCCATTTTGCCAACCTCTAATTATAATATAATTTCCAAAAGGGATGGTATTTAATTTTGTGAAAAAATGAAAATTGTGAAAAGAAACATTGAAAATTGCAGAAAATTTATATCGATTTAACGGGTTTGTCCTAGACTCCCAAATTTTATACCATTGGATAGAACTCATCATGACGCATCGATTGTTATATATTTTGTCTTGGTTTGATCAAAAATAAGGGTTTTAATTAACTTAAACCGTTTTATGGGTTTTGGTTCAAAACAAATTAAACCATGAAAAATTATATACCATTCGATGCGTCTTGACGAGATTTGTCGATTGTGTATAAGATTTGGGAGTCAAATAAAAACCATTAAATGGTTATAAACTTCGCAATTTTCAATGTTTTTTTTGCAATTTTAAATATTTCCATTTTCAAATGTCTCAAATTTTGTATTTTCCACTCTTTTCTTTGTATTTTAATAAAAATAAAACTAATTATACAAAAAATCTACTAATTATTTTAATTTTTCATTAATCAAGTGCAATTTATTTTCAAATAAAAATGAAAAAAATAAATCGCAGATTTACCGAAAAAATGCGGCGCAAGCCATGCATGAAGTGACGCCAAAATTTTTGCAATCCGCCGCAGCTCCACAAACCATACATATTTTTTTTATTGACGAGTGTGATTTTTTTTGTTTTCGTTGAGTTCGCACCATTTTGGCAGTAAAAAAAATATTAATTATATTCTAAATCAAAAAAATTAATCACATAATAATTATTATCGCATTCTTGAATATTATATTTTTAAACACATTTTAAAATATGCCAAGTTTTAAATGGAGGTTCTGAAAATTTTTAAAGATATTTTGTTGAGTTTTTTGGTTCGATCTGAATGCCGATGTTTTGCACTATGTGGAGAGAGCGCTTTTTTTGATGAGCCCAAAAAGAGTAATATAATTTTTCAAATATTTTTATAAAACACAAATATAATTGGGTAAGCATGGAAATATTCTTTTGAGAATGGTCATAATGAAGCCCTAATTATTTTAAATAAAAAGTCTAAATGAGTTAATTTTGAGATATTTACGATAAGCAACTCATAAAAAATAATAATTAATTACGACATCAAAAACTTGGCCAATTTCTTTTTTTAAAAGTAAAAAAATCATTAAATAAAGAAAACAGCAGATATCAAAATGAAATATTTAAATTATTAAATATTTTTCCATAAAAATGAATTTTCTGGAAGTTTATTTGAACCAGTTTATCGCATTTTCAATTTTTGCCCTGTTTGATTAGGTCAATTGGACTTAGGTCGGTCATAAACATGCTCGATTGGAATTATCTGAATATTTAAATTGTGGAATTTTGGAAGAAGTTATTTGAAATGCCGAAAATGTTGCTTGTATTTATATCGCAATCTCCAAACAGTTCCATCCGCACTCCGGTCTACACCTTCCAAATCCGACCAAATAGAACAATATCCAAACCACTACGCTCCATTGCACTTCTTCTCGAAACCTCCATCCATCTCTTTTTGCTAAATCCTGCTAAACAAAATTTAGGCCTCAAGATTTCCTTCATTTCTTCTTGTACAGACCATTAATTTGTTTTTTTTCGTTCTTTTTGTCTGGACCAACCTTCGATTAGTTCATTTGAATTGAAGTTCAAATTCAGCCCTAGTGACAAATTTGAATCATTTTCGTTATAAATGTTCTGATCGTCTCTATCACAAGACTAATCCTGATCGTGCATCAAGCCACAAATTTTCTGTCTAGAGAAATATTTGTTTGTGAGCGAATATCATTCAAATTATTGGAAGGAATACCTTTTACGCAAATTTTTAGTCACCCGACAGATCGGTCTCAACATTCCGTACTCGACACAACGGGCCCAATATAACGGGCTCGACTCTTTGGGTTCCAACATTTCGGGTATGTTTTAGAGTCTATATTTAGAGTTGATGCAGAAGGATTCAACCAATATAAATATATAGTTGACTATGAAAAATTGCATTTTCTCTAAAATTTTGATAGTTAATCAAATGTAGAGAAAAAAAAAGAAATGATTTTTGATAAATTTGTTATTAATTCCATTTAAAAATGATGTAATTTGTAGAAAATTGGACGATCAACGGTCACAATATTATCATCAGTACTTACTGCTTCTGCTGGTTAAAATTCAATTGCAATTTGTCAACGACGTCAAAATTTATTGTAAACAATCGGCATTCAGCGAATTGACTCGGTCTCGATGGTCACCCCTAGTTTGTTGTATTATTATTAAATCCTTGGGATTAATAGGGTTAATTCCAGGACTGAGTAAATACGAAATAAGATAAGGCTAAACAAGGTCGAAAAATATAAAGGGAAAATATATTGTAAAAATATCAAAATACGGAATTTCAAGGTACAGTAAAGGTATGTGTAATGGTTTATTCTTTTTTTTGAAAAAAAAAAATAAATTTAAGGTTTAAAATGGATTTTAAGAATTTTTGAAATTGAAAAATTCTAATATCGCAAATTACAAAAAGCAGTTAAAAAACCAGTTTCTTCCTCATTATTCTCCATATGAAAAAGTTTAAATTCGCTGGTTTTTATAATAATTTAATTTTCATAATTCTGAAATATTGATGAAATATTCGGTAATAGTGTCGTTCGTATTCGTAGCCCCCATTTTTAGAAAAAAATTTTTTGATTTTATTTTCCCCTGATAACATGTTGTTGTGAACAGAGTCCACAAATTCGAAAGATTATAATCATTTTTTCTCACAATTTGCCCCATTTCATTTCCCCCATTTTAGCGATCGTCTTCCATAATAATTTCCTTTATTACAATTTCCCCTTAGCAATTTCTCATCGGATTTGCCTATCCATTCATTCATTCGGCCAATCTTTGACTCGACATTTTTAGTTTGTTCGTTTCATTCATTTTTTTCGAGCCTTTTAGCATAAATTGTCATTTCATTTTAATTGTTAATTTTGTTCATTTTCATTCTTTTGAATGGTTAAATTACACAAGTTTGAGGCTTTACAGATAATAAAGAATTTATTTGTATTTCATTGGCCTTGAATTGATTTTAAACCAAGAGGGAAAACAGAGTTTCCTTCAATATATTTATGAATATTCGATAATGGAGAATTCGAATATAGCATTAGTTTTTCAAAAATCAAATTGCCTGAAGTGGTAAAGTTTCAAAAACAGGTTACGAAAAATCGAATTTTGGTATTTTGCTTCATATTATATATAAATCGAAGCGCCTCGATCAGCTGATCACGAATCTGTCAAAACACATAATTAAAAAAATTGCCTTTTAATTTTCAGCATATTCCACGAATTCGAGTCAATTTGAGAATATTTAGAAATGGATCTATTCTTATTCTTAGCCAATTTTTAAAATAAAGACCTTGTCGTTTTTTCCTTTTGAACAGTGTTGCAACAAAAATGGTGAAATAAAATCGGAATATTTTGATAGTGAACATCCCTTTAAAGTGAATATTCATTGAAACGAATATTTTAATTTTCTATGACCAAAATGAAAGGATAAGGAAGGAAACAGCCAACGAGCGCCACTCTATCCCATCAACACAACAGGTGAAAGAGAAAGAAAAAAATAGAAAAGAGAATGATGAGCGCCCAATTTTGAGCTTTCGATTTAAAATTATTTTCGTTTCGATAAACATTCCACCAATATTTTCAAATCCTATATTCACCAAAAAAATATTCCGATTGTAATTTCAACACAATCAATCAATACCAACATTTATCATTTAAAATTACATATTAATGAATAAAAAAACAATCAAATTGATATGATCGAAATAAAATTTGAAATATTAAAAATGTTAGAAACATTTAGAAAAAAAAGTTTAATAGAAAAAAAATAATATTAATCGATGTAACATGTAAATATTGATGAAATTAAAATTTTATGCGAGAACTAAATTTTATCCAATTTGTTTGACATCATAAAAAATGTTGATCCCCCATTTGGAATGGTTGGAAGATAAAATATCATTTTAGTATTTTTTGAAATTGTGTTGAGTTGGAATTTTCATCTTTTCATTTTATATTGTGCCAATTTCTTCTAAAATTTAATAAATAAAATTATGCATATTAAAAAAATTATACATGCTATTTTTTCCTCCAAAAAAAACTTTTTTTCCGCCAAAAAAATCTTTTTTACCGCCAAGACTTTTTTTCCTCCAAAAATAACTTTTACCTCCAATGACCTCAAAAATAAAATTTTTAAATTTTTTTATATAAAATCATAAAATAAATGGAATGAAGCTCTCTCAGCTGAATAAGAAATAATCTTAGCTTTGAAGAACCTTTATCCTAGCCCTGACCCGTATCTTACGATATCCTTATTCTATCATTAGCCTCTAGAACCTATGCTCTGACCCTTAGCCCCTAGTACCCATCTCCGACCCTAATCTACCCTAACCATAGCCCCCAGTCCCTAGGACCCATCTCCGACCCTAATCTACCCTAACCATAGCCCATAGTCCCTAGATCCGATGCTCCAACCCATGTATGAGTCATAAATATTGGCTCTAAAAAATATTTTGAATAAAAAATTTTAGATTTTTTTGCGCAATGGACGTTTGAAATGAGTTGGATTAAATTTAATTTTATGATTTTTATAGAAAAAAATCAAAAATTTCATTTTTGGGGTCAATGGCGGTAAAAAAGTGTTTTTTGGAGGAAAAAAATATCACAAATTAAATTGTTGGATTTAATTGATCGAAAATTTGTTTCTAATTTCGTTTAATTAATACATTCATAAATTATTATTTCAAATAATTTTTATTATGTTGAAAATATATTTTTACTCCATTCTTATTTGGAATCATATTTCATAGACTTTATTTTTCTTGTTTTTCTTTATTCCAAAATATTATAAAATAAACCTATTTGTAAATAAATTTATTCAATTTCAATTTTTACACAAAATGAAAATTTTAAAAATTTTTTGAAAAAATTTTTTTCGATTATTCCGATTCGATGTTGTTTTTCGATCATTTATGACAACGAAATTTCGGTTTTCGTTTTCGAAAAATTTTTTGACACTCCGAAATTTCGATTTCGAAAATTTTTTTTATGCCATCGATCCCATTGACCAAAATAGATTTACAATAGGGCCGGTATAAATTTATAGTTTTAACATTAGGTTTTTATATTATATATAATATGCCTGAAGGTCCAAATTCAGCGGAAAGTTTTGTTTTTAGGATAAAAACGGATTTTGTACCAGAAAATTAAATTCTGAATTAGAAAATTCTAGTTCTAGGGAAACAATTCCGAATATGAGTCGAAAAAATCCGGGACGAAAATTTTTGAGCCTGAAAATTCATATAACCCTTTCATCCATCATTCATTTTTTACTTCATTTGCTCTATGGTGAAATATTAAATATATGTTCTCAATATGAATTATCTAAAAAGATTACATACCATCACTGCCAATTGTTTCCGGATCTTGTTTTCTCTGTAAAATTGAAATTAATATGTTATTGAAATATGCTTACCTTTTTTTGGCGTGCTCGTTCATGTCTGTACCAATTTTTGATCTGAAATTTTGTAAAAGCCAGTTTGGAGTTAATTTTCACATAAATTTGATAATGATATTTATAATATATTCATTATTACCACTTTTTTCTTGATTAAAAAGAATTAAGTTACATAATTTTAGCTTTATATAATGAAATGAAATATAAATAAATTTAATGAGCTTTTAAAAATAATAATTTTATTTCTTTTTTTCTTTTGCACAAATTTAAAATAGACTATATATGGGGATATATTTTCCATCAACTATTTCCGAGGACATTGACGGTAAAAAATAATTTCGAGATCATAATAGTGTACTTCGAAAACCCACTATATTCAAAAAAAAATTAATTTTATTTTTCGAAAAATGGATATTTATAGGTTTTCAATGACAGAAAATACGAATATCGCATTAATTTTTTAATTATTTAAAATGTCTGAAGCAGTATAGGTTTAATAAACTATTTGGAAAAATTTAACTTTATTAAATCGGTTTGGAGATATAAGCCTAAATCAGTTAAAAAAAATTAAAATAAAAAGCGAACGTAGCGAGCCATCAGAATTTTTAATAAAAATCAAAATTATAAGTCCCTAAAGCGATAAGCGCTTTCCAAATTGGGGTTATATATTCATATATGGAAGCATGCTTTATTTAAACCAATAGATCTCTGCCCCATTTTTTTGTTACATAAAATTCCTTTCTTGCCTGATTTTCCATTAAACCGGTATATTTAGCTATTTCTTCACATTTTTCGTCCGTCAAAGATGGATTAAAACTGTATTCTTTCTTTAGTTTTTCTCTCTGTTCCTTTGTAAAAGAATAGGGATTTTGATGTTGTGGAACTGAAATTAATTGTTTTTTACTTTAATTTATTTTTATATTTATTTTCCAATTCGATTTTTTCCTCTATTCATTTTTTCTAGTCTTTTTTCTTATTCCAAAATTCAAATTTAAATTTTATTTCTATATTTTAACGAAATATTTCTCAAAACGTGCGGTTTTTTCTAGCCTATAATTTTGCGAAAAATAGTTTTTGGCCATAATTTGGCCAAATTTTAGTCTATAAAAATCTATAATATACAATTCGATAGCCCAAAAAACTATTAAATGAAGTTTAGATCACTTAAATTGACCCATAGGTCATAAAGTTATGCCAAAAAACACATTATCACAAAAATGGCCATAATTTAATAAAATTTTGGCCAAGCCCCTAGCCCCTACATTTCCTAAGCCCCTAGCCCCTAATCCCATACCGTCACTAACCTAACTCTACCACTAACCCTAGCCCCTAAAAAGTTTTCCAAGGAAAAACAAAAATAGTCAAATTAGAGGCTAAAAATATCCGAATTAGAGGAAGAAAAAAACTTCCTATTTCTCAAAATTTTGTCAATATTTTGAATTTTTTAGTAATATTTTTTTATATTTCGTAAATCTATAAATAAATAAATCATGTTCACAATTATGAAATAACTAAAAAAGATTACATACCAACACCGCCAATTGCGTCCGGATTTTGTTGCTCTGTAAAATTGAACTTGTTCATTAAAATGTTAATGAAATATTCTTACTTTTTTGGCGTTCTCTTTGACGTGCGTACCATTTATAGATCTGAAATTTTGTAAAAGCCAGTTTGGAGTTCATTTTAACAAAATTTTAAATTCGATACTATTTTATATTTTAAATATATTCATTATTATCACTTTTAATGAGCTTTACTAAAAATAATAATTTTATTTCTATTTTCTCTTGTAAAAATTTAAAATAGACTATATATGGGGATATATTTTCCATCAACTATTTCCGAGGACATTGACGGTAAAAAAGAATTTCGAGATCAGTAATAGTTTACTTCGAAAACCAACTATATTCAAAAAAAAATTAATTTCGAAAAATGGATATTTATAGGTTTTCAATGACAGAAATTTCGAATATTGCATTAATTTTTAAATAATTAAATTGTCTGAAGCAGTATAGGTTTAATAAACTGTTTGGAATAATTTAACTTATTTATGAATTATATTATTAAACCGGTTTGGAAATATAAGCTTAAATCAGTTAAAAAATTAAAATAAAAAGCGAACGTAGCGAGCCATCAGAATTTTTAATAAAAATCAAAATTATATGTCCCTAATGCGCTACGCGCTTTATGGAAGCATGTTTTATTTAAACTAGGGTTGCATCCCGGCGCCCGGGAAACGATTTTCGAAGACGGGGAATTGCGGGGAGGCAAGCTTGTGTGATGGGGACGGGGAGAGCTTCGCGGGGAAGGGAACGGGAAAGGGACCAGGGACCCCGAAATTTCGGGGAATGTGCCCAATTTTGGAAAAAAATTTTTCCAACTTAAAAATTTTTTTTTGCTAAAATTTTTCAGAATATTAAATAAATAAATAAATTGCATATGATTGGATAATTTTTAAATATTTTATAATAAAAGATGGCCGATTTCTTCATCGGAAATTTGTTCCAAAATTGGCTCATCACCCATTCCTGGCTCAATTTCTTTGGTTATTTTTACCAACAATGGATTTGAAAACAAATTTGCCTTTGCCAAAAGCAAATTTTTAACTGTGATTGTATAACTGTGATTATATTGAGCCAGAGTTGTTGAAAAGATTTTTAGCCCAAATAGCCGCGCAGAGAAAAATTAGACCAAAATTTGGCCATGCAACTGAAAAATTGAAAGAAAAATGGCCAAAAACCTCATCAATTTTTTTAAAAAAAATTTTTAAAAATATGGCGTTTATAAGGCAAATTAAAAATAAGGCAAAAAAATAAAGCAATTCCTCGAAAATATGGCAAATTCCATAAAAATTAGGTAAGTATTTGGGTAACTTTGGTCTCCTATTCCCTTTGCCTTTTCTTTGTTAAAGATTAAATTTGGCATGATATTACTCTTATCAAGATTAAAATAAGACAAAACAGATATCTGTTCCGAATTTTCTGACCTGGATTACCCCTAAACACACACATATGAGAAATGAAAAGGGAAATTAAAAAATTATTAAAAATTGGGGAGAACGAACCGTACTATCTATTAATCAGCTTACTCTTTTATAATTATATAGGAAATATTTTTAATAAAATTAAGTATTTGAGTGAAAAAAATTAATTATAATATCAAAAAGAAGATTATTTTTCATTAAAAATAACATTTTTCATAGATTAAAAAGACTTTTTAGTTGAATTTCTTTTAAAAAATTTCTCCAAATTTTTGGGGGTCCCCGCGCGGGGAGAAGCTCACGGGGAGGGATATGGGGACGGGAAATTTTCATTTTCGGGGAAGGGGAACGGGGGCAAAAAAGCCCGGGACGGGTGCAACCCTAATTTAAACCAGTAGATCTCTGCCCCATTTTTTTGTTACATAAAATTCATATCTTTCTTGCCTGGTTTTTCTTTAAGCCGGTTGATTTAGCTATTTCTTTATATTTTTGGGGCGTCAAATATGAATTAATACTGAATTCGTAGTTTAGCACTTCATACTGTTCCATTGTAAAATCTATGTGATATGGATTCGGAACTGAAATTAATTGTTATTAACTTGAATTAATTTTTATATTTATTTTCCAATTCGATTTTTCCTATCTTCATTTTTTCTAGTCTTTTTTCGTATCCCAAATATAAATATATAAATTTTAAAAGAAAAAATATTTATTTGATAGAAAAATTTCTTTAAGAAATTGGTAAAATGTTGATTATTTATATAGAAAAATTTCTTTAAGAAATTGGTAAAATGTTGATTATTTATATATTTTGCAGTTCTGAAAAGCAAATTTAATCTTTTATAAATAATTTTTAATAATTTTTATCAATATATTAGTTCAATACTTTGTTAATATTTCGTTATTTTTGTCTATAATTTGTATAATTTTACTAATATATAAATCATGTTCTCAATTATGAAATAACTAAAAAAAATTACATACCATCATCGTTAATTGTTTCCGGATCTTGTTGGCTCTGTAAAATTGAACTTGTTAATTAAAATGTTGTTGAAATATGCTTACATTTATTTGGCGTGATCGTTTAAGTGCGAACCAATTATAGATCTGAAATTATGTAAAAGCCAGTTTGAAGTTAATTTTCACAAATTTTTAAATTCTATACTTTTTGTATTTTATAATATATTTATTATTACCACTTTTTTCTTGATTAAAATTAAAACAGAGTTCGGATCGGGTCAATTTATAAAGACAAAATTTCGGTTATATAAGAACATAAGGTAAAAACTTTTAAAAATATAAGGACATGCAAAATTTTTTCATAAAAAAATATTTCAATTTTTTTTCGGAATGCATGTTTTTTCTCCTGAATGAATTTCTCCTTAAGTTTATTAAGCGATTAGTTTTGTGTATAAAAATATTAGAAGATTTTAAACAATTAATGGCCCGATAGGAGAAAATTTTTTAATCAAAAATGGCCCGATAGGGGAAAATTTATAATCAAAAATGGCCCGATAGGGGAAAATTTTAACCAAAAATGGCCCAATAGGGGAAAATTTTAATAAATCAATAAAAGGGTGGTAAGGACAATAATGAATTTGAAAGGACATTCTTATGGAATAAGGACATTTTCTCTTTTCTAACTAAGGACGGAGGTCAAATTGTAGGGACTTTTCTTATAAAATAAGGACGAATTCGAACCCTAGATTAAAATATATTAAATTACATAATTTTGGCCTATATGAAATGATAAAGGTTGCGCAAAATGAATTTAAAAATTTATTAGCAAAGGTAAACTTTATATAGGGCCTATATCAAATATCAATTTAAAGAAATATTTAAGTTGAGTCAAAATTATAAAATAATATTTAGATGGCGGGGAGAGGTTCTACAGTGGACGGATAGTGCCAGAAAATGGAAAAAATTTCTATTGTACTTGTAATTTCATTAAAATATCAAAGTTAAATAGATTTACTTTGTAACAATCAAAGTGGTAGAGCTGAAACGGGGCATAAAATGGGATTATATATGAATTATATTGTTAAACCGGTTTGGAGATTTAAGCTTAAATCAGCTAAAAAAAATTAAAATACAAGGCGAACGTAGCGAGCCATCAGAATTTTTAATAAAAATCAAAATTATAAACTCTAATGCGCTACGCGCTTTCCAAATTGGGGTTATATATTCATATATGGAAGCATGTTTATATAAACTAGTAGATCTCTGCCTCATTTTTTAGTTACATAAAATTAATTTCTTTCTTGCCTGATCTTCCTTTAAACTGGTGGATTTAGCTATTTCTTTACATTTTTGGGGCGTCAAATATGAATTAATACTGAATTCATTCTTTAGTATTTTTCTCTGTTCATTTGTAAAAGCTTTGGAATTTAGACGTTGCTTTTTGCTTTGTTTTGGATCTAAATAATTATAATTATTATTTAATTTAATTTTTTTATATTGAATCAAGGTTCTCGGAGCTAGAAATATTAAATGCGATAATCAGCTCCAGTTCAAGCTTATTCAAGATGATAAAAAATTACAAAAATTATAATATTTTTTATATTTTTGAATTTATTTAATTTATTATTACATCACTTTTTTATAATTTACTTTTTTATATATTAAATAAATAAAAATTTTCATAATATATATATAAAATTTGAGTTACGTTAATTTTTTTCAAATTTTGGAAATTCTAGCCAGTCGATTTTCGTGATCTTTTTTTAAAATTTCACATCAGATTGCGCATCCATAAAAACTCTAAACTTAATATGATACTTTACCGGTTTCGAGTTATAAGCCATAAACCGGTTTCAAAAATTGAACTTTTTTGATTTGCAACGGTAAAACTCCTTTTGGTTTTTAGATTTGTACCGGGAGAAAGGGCACTGTGCATGAATGACAACTTTCGAATGATATATGGTTTAAGGGGTGGGTCTACTCAAAACCCTGGGCTCTAGAACGAGCAAATGTGGCCAAATCGGCACTTTTTCCTTTGTAGCCGATTTGGTAAGGGGAAGTAATTTGTTGGAGGTCGCGCGTCCGAATCCAACCAAGAGCCAATAATTTTTCAATGGTGCGGATCAAGAATTTGAGGTTTATTTTGAAAATTTATAGATTTTGAAACCTATATCGCCATTTGTTAAACTATTTTTGATTTTGAAACTTTAGGCGCCATTTATTAATCTATTTTTTATTTTTTAAACACTATTAAAAGAAAACACTAAATTCAGGACGAAAACACAAAAGAATAAATAATTTAACCCGGTGAGGATTCGAACCCGAGACATCCCAACCATAAACCGTTCACTCAAGCATTTCAAATCAGCCATTTTATACTAGCGGCCTTATAGTCATAAAGAAATGTAAGTAAAAACACATTTTTGACCATGACTTTGGAGAATGTACCCTTAAAATTTTTTTAACGTATCATAGCTAAATACATCACTGTGCAAAATTTTAGAAAAATCGATTAACTATATGTTCCGAACGGTCATTTTGCCATTTTTATAAATATACAAGAATTGATTAAAGTTATTATGATCTATAAACATATTTTATTAAAGCAACTAATTTTGATATTGTTCACTTTTTCTAGGTCTATTATTTAGTAAATATTTTTTACTAATTCGTAAATTCATAGAATTGCCTAAGAGATTATCAAATAAGTTAAAAATCATCTTTTTTACATTTTTGAGTGATATGCTTGAAATCTGCAGAATCCATTTGCAAGGCATCAAGATTTTTGGACATTTTATTAGATGGATTTGCTTTTTCACCAAAAATACTTCCTGAAAATATTGATGGTTTGGATGAATTGCTTTTGAATTTTTTATTTTAATTTTTATCCTAATTTAATAATAATCTAATCATAAGTTATTTCTCTTCTTCTCTAATAAAAATAATTATGTAAATTTCATTTTTTTATGAAAACTGATATATTAATTCAACTAATACTTGATTAATGTATACAAATTTAATAGAAATTTTACGAATAAATTCTATTTCGTTTCTATTACCCAAATTTATTGTTAAATTAAAAAACATAATTGAAGGAGTTGCTCTTGTAATATTATTCGTTCCAGTATTATCCTGTACAGTTTCCATCAATTCTGAGCAAATTAAACGTCGAAAATATGGAATATGTTTTTGGGTGAAATTCATTTCAATCTCATTGATTATATATTTTGCATATGCCAAAATGAACACGCCACAATCTATAGTATTTTCTTGTAAAGGTATTTTTTCCACTAACTAATAAAAAAATTATTGAAACATTTTTATTAATTTTAAATACAATGTATTGCCATCCACCAGGTTGCGGTAGCTTTTTTTTCTTATAAATATCTTCGATGAGTGTGAACATTTTCAATAGAAAATGATTTTTTGTGACATTTTCTGGATCCAACTGTGTTCCCACATCATCCAACGGTACTAAATTTTCATAAATTTTTAACTTTTCTTGTGCAAAATTTGTTTATTATCTTAATTTGCAATATGAATTTATTATTATTTAGTTATATCAGTAAATAATTTATGCCAGAGTTACGATCGAATCAAGACTATTCATAAGGAAAAATTTCCATTTTATAAGGAATTAGGGGAAAAAATTTGAAAATCTCAAGACATGTTAAAATTTTTAAATTTATAAAAAAAACATTTTAATAATTTTTAGAATGCTTCTATTTTTCTCCTCAAGGAATTTTACTTAAATTTATCTAGCAATTAGACTAAATCTTTTTTTTTATATATAATGCGATATCATAAGATTCTGAACAATTAAAAATGGCCGAGTAGGAAAAATAATAGTCCAAAATTAACCAAAAGAAATAGTCAAAAATGGCTAGATAGGGAAAAATTTTAACCAAAAATTTTCATTTATAAGGTCAATATTAGGGAAATAAGGACAATTATGAATTAAGGACATTCTTATAAATAAGAATATTTTTATTTTTTATAAAGATGAGGTTCAAATTGTAAGAACTTTTCATATAAAAAAGGACGAATCTGAACCCCGATTTATGTCAATAATTAAAATAAAATATTAACCTTAAATACTAATGTGAAATAGTTAAAATTTTAGAGACATAAACCGAAATTGGCTCGAAAGGGGAACCAGATTTTAAATTCTTAAATCAATTAGAGTTGATATGTTAAAGAATTTTTCTTGATCAATTATTTTATATAATTCCATTTTCTATTAGATTTAATGCTTCTATAGGCTCATATAATGTTTTCCATAATTTTAGCATATTCCTATCTAATATATAATTTTTGATTCTAGCGTAAACTTCATTTGTAAAGCTAAGGTAAATATAATATGTTTAATATTTTAATTAAACGATATTTAATTCTTATGAGTAAAATGGACTTTCATTAAATTAATTTGTCAAACATAATTCTAATCTAATTGATTAGACTTTCAAATTAATTATTCCAAGTTTTTGGTCTAAATAAATTTTATTTATTAAATTGGATTTATCATAAGATGATATTTTATTTGCTGAATAAATATTGAAATGCTTAAAAAATATATAGCCAAAAAAGAGTGCAATATAATTATAATAATATAAGGATTTTCCACATTCAGAAACCATATACCAATTGATATCGTCGAGAGACATCAAAGGTAGATATATACAATTTGCCATATTTTATTCAAAATTAATAGATTATTAAGGCACTTTAATTAAATCTATTGATTGGGTATAAGATTTGAAGGTAAATTGAATTAAATTTCTGAATAGTTACTATCATCTATTCGGCAATTTCAATTTATAGGCAAATAAATATTTCCCTTTATCATATCATAAATGTTTATAAAAATACTTACATTTCATCGAATCAAGTATCATAATTGTCTTTTGTGGGAAGTTGAGCAATGCCAATGCCCAATGATTACCATACAAATGTGCTGGCACAAAAATCTGGAGTTGATTATTCTCCAAATTGATATTTTGTAGCCAAAAATCGCATTGATTTAATTCAGATTTTATGTACAAAGCGGTAAGAAATGTACTCATATAAATATATTGTGGATGGCGTTTTATTAATAAATGCATATATCCATTAATCACATCATCAATTAACAAATGACCATCGATCAATGTGGCCATATGAGCCGCTAAATTTTCAAGATTATTCAAAAGATAATTCTTTAACTACCCTCAATTCGGATATTTTCTTCTCCTACAGGCAAATTTTGATTATTTTGGAATTTATTCAAAACTGTTTCCCAGACATCATCTTTCTTGAATAATTCGGGTAATTCTGGCATATCATCTGGTTTTATAATAACTAAAAATAATTGTTATTAGACTGTGAATTAGTAGAATATCGATCGAAAATTAAGTCTTTTCGAGAAGAAATTTCAGTAAAATTTATTATATTTCATTAATTTTTAAATATTGCAAATATTATAAAAAGTTTTAATAAAAATATAAGAGAAAACTATTATTTAGGGTAAAAGTTTTGAAAAAGATTTTTTGGAAAAAATTCTGAAGGAAGAAATAATTTTCTGGAAAGTTTTATATAAAAGATTTTCTCATAAAAAAGATTTTTTGATGAAAAATATTTTTGGGATAAAAATTAGATTTCGTATATTTATTTTGCAAATGATAAGCAAATTTGTTTTTATTAAGAATTTTTTATAAAATTTGAAGGTAAATTTATTTTAAAATTTTGATTTTTTTGCCGATATTTATGGACAAATTTACTATATAAAAATCTTTCCGTTTCTAATTATATTATAGTTAACTTTCCTTTATGCAACAATTTTTTAACATTTTTTAAATTTTTTTAAATAATACCAATAGTATTTTCAGATATATTCATTTTTTCAATATGTTGACCCCCAAAAATTGAGCCAGATGATTTATCAAAAATTGAGTCAGTTGATTGCATTTGTCCATGGTGATCTATCCAACAAGTTGATTCGACTTGGTAAGGTAACATTGATTCAGATTCATATTTTTCTTTTAATATCTTTTCTTTTTGCTCTGCAATTTTTGATGCAATCAAATTTAATTCATTCGAATCATGAATTAGTGAACTGGTTTGTTTATAGCCTTCCATAGGAAAAAACGAACCAGTTTGTTTATTTTCTTGTCCCACAAATTTTGTTGTACTAGTGGGTTGGTTCCCATGCTGAGCAAACATTGTTGTACCAATTGGTTGGTTCCCATGCTCGGCAAATATTGTTGTACCAGTTGGGTGGTTCCCATGCTCGGCAAACATTGTTATACCAGCTGGTTGATTCCCATACTCGGCAAACATTGATATACCAGTTGGTTGGTTCCCATGCTCGGTAAATATTGCACCAGTTTGTCTTTGCCCTTCCATTGGTAAGTTTGATTCAAATCCATATTTTTCCTTTAATATCCTTTCTTTTTGCTTTTCTACAATTTTTGATGCAATCAAATTTAATTCATTCGAATCTTTATTCATAGGAATTAGTGAACTGGTTTGTTTATTTCCTTGCCCCACAAATATTGTTTTACCAATTGGTTGGTTTCTATACTCGTTAAACATTGCACCAGTTTGTTTCTGCCCTTCCATTGGTATGTTTGATTCAGATCCATATTTTTCCTTTAATATCCTTTCTTTTTGCTTTTCTACAATTTTTGATGCAATCAAATTTAATTCATTCGAATCTTTATCCATAGGAATCAGTGAATTGGTTTGTTTATTTCCTTGCCCCACAAATATTGTTTTACCAGTTGGGTGGTTCCCATGCTCGGCAAACATTGTTATACCAGTTGGTTGGTTCCCATGCTCGGCAAATATTGTTGTACCAGTAGGGTGGTTCCCATGCTCGGCAAACATTGTTATACCAATTGGTTGGTTTCCATGTTCGGTAAATATTGTATCAGTTTGTTTTTGCCCTTCCAATGGTAAGTTTGATTCAAATCCATATTTTTCCTTTATTATCTTTTCTTTTTGCTTTTCTACAATTTTTGATGCAATCAAATTTAATTCATTCGAATCTTTATCCATAGGAATTAGTGAACTGATTTGTTTATTTCCTTGCCCCACAAATATTGTTTTACCAATTGGTTGGTTTCTATACTCGTTAAACATTGCACCAGTTTGTTTCTGCCCTTCCATTGGTATGTTTGATTCAGATCCATATTTTTCCTTTAATATCCTTTCTTTTTGCTTTTCTACAATTTTTGATGCAATCAAATTTAATTCATTCGAATCTTCATCCATAGGAAATATGGTTTGTTTATGGCCTTCCATAGGAAAGAGCTTACTAATTTGTTTATTGCCTTGCTTTGCAAACATTTTTTCAACATTTTTTTTGTTGCCTTGTTCCACAAACATTTTTCCAATTTGTTTTTGGACTTCCATAAGTAAATTTGATTCAGAGTCAGATCCATATTTTTTCTTTAATAAATTCCCCTCTTTTTGTTTTTCAATAATCTTTGATGCAATCAAATTTAATTCATTCGATTCTTTATCCATAGCTAATTGTGTATCAGTTTGTTTATTTCCTTGCCCCAAAAATATTGTTGTACCAGTTGGGTGGTT
Organism: Pratylenchus scribneri; assembly: GCA_030063045.1. Taxonomy (NCBI): domain Eukaryota; kingdom Metazoa; phylum Nematoda; class Chromadorea; order Rhabditida; family Pratylenchidae; genus Pratylenchus; species Pratylenchus scribneri. The sequence continues at coordinate 72,949 of JAQSEB010000026.1, forward strand.
CCCATGCTCGGCAAACATTGTTATACCAGTTGGTTGGTTCCCATGCTCGGCAAACATTGATATACCAGTTGGTTGGTTCCCATGCTCGGCAAACATTGTTATACCAGTTGGTTGGTTCCCATGCTCGGCAAATATTGTTTTACCAGTTGATTGGTTCCCATGCTCGGCAAATATTGTTTTACCAGTTGGTTGGTTCCCATGCTCGGCGAATATTGTTGTACCAGTTGGTTGGTTCCCATACTCGGCAAATATTTTTGTACCAGTTGTTTGGTTCCCATGCTCGGCAAATATTTTTGTACCAGTTGTTTGGTTCCCATGCTCGGCAAATATTTTTGTACCAGTTTGAAAAAGTGATTTTTCTTTATTTTGTTGCTGCTTTATAGCATCAAGGGATCCATGTTTGTCTCCTCTTTTTCTTTCATCAGTTGCATAGCAATATCCAATTAAAAGAATTATTTGTAAAAGAATATATAAATTGTTCATTTAGAATAAAATGATAATATAAAATCTGAAATGTGAGTTTTAATGTAGAAAAATGTTTAGCCAAAAATAGAAATATGGAAAATTGTTAATTAATATTAATTTATTCATGTTTATCTTTTATTGGGAAGAATTTATCACATAGACAAATAAATAAATTTGCCAAACTAATTAACTAGCGAACAACTTTATTGAGGAATGAAGAAATTATGCGTTATTTGCTTGATGGAATGACATGAATTGGCTCTCCTAAAATGGGATTTTTTGGCAAAAGTGACAAGGTATGAATAAAGGAAAGGAAGATGATAATTCGTGAAATGAACTTCGATCCCATCCCCCTATTCCCCATTCTTTTCCCATTCATAGCCTCAATTGCCTTCGAGCATTTTACAATGTTTCCCATTCTATATACCTAATTGTTAGATGGCGCTTCCGTTCCCTTCTATGAAAAATTCCTATATTATATAAATTTAATGGGAAAGAGGCGGCAATCAATTCTCGGTCACTAATTTCTCTCAATTATGGAATGATGGGCCCATGATTAGCTCTCATGATTTGGAAATAGCTAAATGACTGAGATTTCACCTTTCTCAAATATGTATTTAGGGTAGGATTTTGTGGGTAAAATTACTCAATTATGAGTTTTATGTATCAAAATAAAAGCATTTGATTAATTTTGATATCAATTATGGAAACAAATAAATCGATCTGTGTCTCAGTTTTAGGGGCTAGATATTCCGCGCGTGAGAGTTTTGCGCGGAAGAACAATTCAAAATTAGCTGTTCACGAAAGGATATATTTTTCACATTTGCAGCAAATATAATCTTTGTTAATATTAGATTTTTAGAAATATTAAGAATAAAATGTAGAGAATAAAAAAAAACAAATATGTTCAAAATGTTTATAAAATGAGTTAAATTTAGGAAATTTGTTATTTTAATATAAAAATAATAGTGTATATAATGGTAATAAAAATTTTTTGATTGTATTTGACTACGAACAAATTAGAATCAATTTTATAGAGACAATGTAATTTTATCTTTGTAGTTGACTTTCTAAATTTAGAGCCAAATTTTATAGAGACAATGTATAATTTTATCTTTATAGTTGACTACCAAAAATTAGAACCCAATTATATAGAGGCGATGTAATTTTATCTTTATAGTTGACTACCAAAAATTAGAACCCAATTATATAGAGGCGATGTAATTTTATCTTTATAGTTGACTACCAAAAATTAGAACCCAATTATATAGAGGCAATGTAATTTTATATTTGTAGTTGACTATCAACAAATTAGAACCAAATTATATAAAGGCCATGTAATTTTATCTTTGTAGTTGACTATCAAAAAAATTTAGAACCTAATATTATATAATCGTACAGGGTCATCTGCACAAAAAAATTAAGAGTTGTATAAAAATTAGAGATCGGATCAAGATCATTGCTCAAGAGATTCCTGTAGAAAACAAGGATGAGCTGGTTATGTTAGTGTGTCCCAAATCTTTCCAATCCAAAATTCTCTCGAATTTTACGCAAAATAAATGATGATCAGATTTATTAAAATTGTTGTGAATGCAATTGAAATGTGTTAATCAAATTGAAATTGTGATGAACAAAATAAAATAGAAATTGGTGATGATAAAATAAAATTGTTGACGAACAAGGTTAAAGCATTTTTGTTGGTTGAAATTGTTGAAGATGAAGTTGAATGTGAATGAAGAATGAACACGGAGGATTGATAAACTCCTTATCATCATTCTTCATCGCCACCATCGGCGGATATTCTCATCGCCGCAAACTGCGGATATTTGTCCTGGGAAAAGTGGCCAATTCCGCCCCTATATGCTCCGAGCAGCATGGAGAATAAAATGTGATCAATGAACAGTGAAATGAATAAAAAATATGGAAATAATATAAATAAATATGGAAATTAAAATATAAATAAAATTATCACAAAAATCACAAATTAATGTTATTTTTGCTTATTCTTGACATTGTAATAAATGAAGAAGGACCACTCGACTTAATTTAAATATTTGTTATCATTTTAGTATTTACATTTTGGATCCAATGTCATTCCCAGATCCCTAGTTGAGAATTTCCCCAGTTCATACATACTTTTCATATACTTTTCATAAATTAAATTGATAAATAAATAAGTAAAAGCTTATTCTCTATTAAATTATTGAATAAATCTTTGCTTGGGTTTGGGTTCAGCCCTTCCAAATACTGCGCACGCTTCTACTTGGTAGCACCGAATCAAGATCGCCCTCAACTTGGCTGTTTTCTTCTATAGAGTAAAGCTCTATCAACACTTCAAAATTCTTTTGTTATGGCCGCTCCCCGAGAAAACAAAAGGAAATTTGTGAGTAGCGCAAATAATCTGGAAGTCAAGGACGGCAAAAATGATAATTCAAACGCCGAACAAAACAATCCGGAGGAAATTGCAGCAGCAAATAAAATTCCTAAACGTGCTTTCGGAAACGGAAATGCGAATAATTTGTTTGATGAGATGAGAACTTTGCTTGCGAGGATTGGACAGAAGCAAATTGAACAGGCGAAAGTGTGGAGGTAGCGACCCAAGGTTATTGAAAAAATGCAAGAAAAGAAGATGGAAATGTTGGGACAAAAATTATGTGATGAGCCCGATGCAAAAGAGGAAATTGGGAAATCCCGTTTAGCGGGAACGATTCAAATAGCAAATGGAAGAGATGAGGATGTCAAAAATATCGTTAAATTTCCGTATTCTATGAACAATGAGAATGAATTGAGCAAAGAAACACAGCAAATAATTGCAGGCATGGAAAATATTTTGCAAAGATATCTGGCAACAACCGCAAAACAACAAAATATCAACAACAAAAATTGCAGCAAAAATGCAAAAGAACAACCGAAAATCGACAAAATTATTCCAACTATTAAACAATCAAGTCACCACCAAATCAAAAGCCAACTCGTGAAATTAGTGCAAAAATGAGTACAAGTACACCATTGGAAATGAATTTGGATTAAAGGTTTGTCCTGTACCAGACTTTCAATGCCAGAGTCATAATTTTCGAAAATTCGACAAAAAAGAATCAGATGTGACAAACAAACAATTCATCATCCGGCAGAAAATTGCGTCCATTAATATAATTCAAATTTTGCCAATGAATCACTTTGTGCAAGTGGAAGGCACACATTTTCTGGCCTAGCGAGGAAGATTCAGCCAACAATTCGAAAAATTTTCAACAAAAATAATTCCAAAAATGAACACCGCTTGGATTGGCATTGGCTATTTGCAATTAAATTGGAATTTCTTCCCTTCGGTTAAGCCGAAGCGCAATAATAAGAGAGTGGATTGGCATCCTCCCATTTCTTTTCGAATTTTCGAAAATTTTTTCAAGCATGATTGGTCAATGATTGCAAAAAGCCAAATAAAATGGAATCCCGGAAAAATTGGAGGGCATAAAATTGGAAATCCGGAAAATTCGTCACAATTTCATGAGAATGTTGGGGACCGTCCTTTGCGCTTTGCCTTCCCATCCTTTGCAACAATTGATCTGATCGAATTTTCACCAAGACGGATGAAGAAGAATGTCCGCGCATGGAAGCGCTTTCAGAGGACGGGGGAATGTAATAAATGAAGAAGGACCACTCGACTTAATTTAAATATTTGTTATCATTTTATTTATATTTTAGATCCAATGTCATTCCCAAATCCCAAGTTGAGAATTTCTCCAGTTCACACATACTTTTCATATACTTTTCATAAATTAAATTGATAAATAAATAAATAAAAGCTTATTCTCTATTAAATTATTGATTAAATCTTTGCTTGGGTTTGGGTTCAGCCCTTCCAAATACTGCGCACGATTCTACTTCCCCGTTTGAAAAGTTCTTTCTCGCTCATTCGCAACAATTCCAAGATCTTGGATCGTTGAAGATGAGGATTTTGGACGGAAAAAGAAACATCCAATTTGTAAACCAAAATATTTTAAGGTTAAATTCGAAAATTTGTTTGTAAATAAATTTTGAAATTGAAGGAAGATAAGAAGAAAGCAATTTGTGCAACTTGTGATGAAACGAATGTGGCAACTACGACAGTTGCCAAAAACTATCTGAAAAAGAGTGGGCATTTGAAAATTAAAAGAGAGTTTGAAACCGAAAAGTTGTGGAATGAAAAAAGAGGTCCGAAAAAAAAGAAAATATGATGAAAGTGAACCAAGGCAACAAAAAATGAAACAGCTTTTAATTGAAAGATATAGAGATTGGGAAATGCCAGATATTGAAGAATTGCAATTTATGAAAGATATTTTGGAAATTTTTGAATCTTTTCGCAAATTGTTAGTGAACGTGCAGGCCGAAAAAAAGACTAATATAGCCGATGTTTTCTCAAATACAAAAATTTTACGCACTATCCTCGCATCGATGAAGGTAGCATTTCAAATTATTTATTTTATGAAAAATATTGTTTAGACAAGCATTGAAATTTCAAATGAAGTTCTAGAAAAAGTAATCTAAATGTCAATTGAAGTCGATGAACGGATGAAACCTATGATTCAACTTATGCAAAATTTGATCCAATTTTTCTTGTAGCATCGGCATTGTCCCCAATTTCTTCAAATCTTTTAACCGATGCTGAAATTACTATGGCTTGTTCATTCATTAAGGATGTGGTTAATTATTATAAAAATATTTTATGATTTATTGTTATATAGATGGACAATACCCAAATTGAACCACAATACCCACAAGCAGGAGCTGAAAATATCTCACCAAGAACATCACAAAAAAATTGCAATAGGAGTTACGAAAGATAAATTGTTTCATTAAAGTAATTTGAAAGAAATCGCACAATTAGCGGTTCAGGAATACATTCCAAAATACAAGTATGTATCAAATACATTGGGTCTTGGAATTTCAATAAAAATTCAAACATTCTAAATATTCGGAATGATATTTTCAATGCGATAAGAAACTATAAGTTGGAATATAATTTTTTTAATTTAGGAATGGGATTGTATCAAAATTTTGGCCCTAAATATCTTCGCCATTCCGGCTTCTAGTGCACCTATTGAAAGAGTATTTTCTTTGGCCGGTTTTAATACTTCTGGAAGACGAAATCGCACAAAAGCTGAACTTTTAAACAACAAATTTTTTGGTTACCTCAACGAATATTTATGTCCTATTCCAAAATAAAATAAAAATTTAATACTTAAAATTTCGTATTATATTTTTACAACATTGCATAAATATTTTTCTAGGATTTTTTCTTTATAAAAATGATAAAAAATGATATGATAATTAATGATAGTGCTAAAATGATATGATAATGATATGATAATGATAATTGCCACTATCATTATCATATCATTTTGAATTATACCATTTTGAATATCATATCATATCATATCATTTTGAAAATTTTGGTATCATGAAAACACTGATTAAACTATTCCACAGCAGTTATTTTCATTGGCATCACACAGACCGTTTTGTCCGCAATTGTCGCTTCCGCAAATGTCGTAACAAGTTAAGCATTTATCCAAAAAAATTTTTCGCTTATTATTAAACTTCTAGCCAAAATCAAATAAAAATTTTGTTAATAAATAATAATGAATTTATGATGTTAAATTATCTAGAAATACAATATAATTTTGCAAATTGATAACAGTGGTAGAAATTAATAAAAATTTAAATATGTGCAAAATTAAAATTTAGTAAAATATGCACTAGCATTATTTAAGGAATACAAAAATATATTAAAAAATTTTTTTTTGAATATCATATCATATCATTTTGAAAATTTTGGTATCATGAAAACACTGATTAAATTATTACACAGCAGTTATTATCATTGGCATCACACAGACCGTTTTGTCCGCAATTGTCGCTTCAGCAAATGTCGTAACAAGTTAAGCATTTATCCAAAAATTTTTTCACTTATTATTATTAAACTTCTAGCCAAATCAAATAAAAATTTTGTTAATAAATAATAATGAATTTATGAGGTTAAATTATCTAGAAATACAATATAATTTTGCAAATTGATAACAGTGGTAGAAATTAATAAAAATTTAAATATGTGCAAAATTAAAATTTAGTAAAATATGCACTAATATTATTTAAGGAATACAAAAATATATTAACAAATTTTTATGCTAACTATATAATAAATTTATTCTTTCCTTCATCTCTACTACTTTTTTCTATAAAGTGCAATCTATTATTTATAAATCTAGGCAAAAGTAGGAATCTTCAAAAAATGGTCTACAATCTACAATGCTCATCCATTATCGACAATAAAAATTTTAATAAATACCTACCTTTGCCTATTATTGACCATTTTGTCTTCATCGACATTTATAAAATCGATGGCCTACTATTGATTTCTTATTTTATATAAATATCATAATAAATGAAAATTATTTTGAAAATTTTGTCAACATTGTAAATTCCCTGGAAATATTTTATTTTATCTAATTTTTTAAATTGGATGTGCACTAAAATTATCGCTTGCATTTATTTATATACTTAATCGTATGAGCCGATTGTTTATCCAAATTTTGAACATAATTAAAAAATAAAGAGAAACAATGATTTCTTGGTACAATCCACTCTCAAAATCAAAACCTATATTGGGTTTGGGTGTTTTCAATTACAATAATTTTAATGAGTTTAAATTTATTTAGTTTAAAAATTTTTCGACATAATTTTATTTCATTAATTAATAATAAAAATTCACCAGCTAAATTAAATATTTAAATATTGATAAACTCAATTTATTTCGTCAATTTGAAGAGAATCCAGATCATTAAAGAATGAAGGCAAAAATCAACAATATAATATGTATTTATGTAGAGAAGAATTTTTTTCTTACAATTTAATTCCCAAAAAATATTTTTTTTATAAAAAAAAAACACTAATCTGGCATCTATAAAATTCATCTGAATTCTGAAGCATAAGATAATGCTAAGTTTTGTTAATAAAATTTCAAGAATGATAAAAATTTTAAAATTTTCCTAAAAACAAGTGGAATTGAAACTTTCTCGGAAAACCGGCGGAATTGAAACTTTTCGGAAAACAGGCGGATTAAAATTTTCCGGAAAATGCGGAATTAAAATTTTCGGAAAACATGTGGAAATAATATTTTCCGGAAAATAGATGTGATTAAAACTTTACGGAAACGAATCTTCCGGGAATACAGGTCTACCTAGACAGCAAAGCATAATAAATTATATGCTAAATTTGTTTTTAACCTCACTCATGATATTCAAAAAAGTCATTTTTTAAAAATAAAAATTTTTGAGAAATTCAAATCATCAATTGCCAGAAAAATAATAACAACAATAATAAATCTTGACATTCATTCAATTTCTAATTCATAATTTTATGTATTTAGTCTGTTGAAGTTGAAAAAAAAATTTAATATAACATTTTTCATTTCATTGGATTTATATGAAAAATATTGTAGGGACTCAAACAGGAATAAAATTAAAATTTGTTCAATCAATAATAATTATAATATTGATAAAATGGCTTCATTGTCGGCTGATGTTCCCATTGCTGTTGAAAATCCAAATCAGTTTCCAACTGAGGAAGAATTGTGATGTAATTATTATTATAAAAATTATGGGAATATTGAGAGTAGTGCGAGGATTGCATCGAGGAATGAGGCATGGATTCTATGGATGGTGGTTGCAAATTTTGATTTATAAGATCAGTAGTTTGCACGAATTCAGCCTCTTTTCCTTTTCTTCCCAATTCCCGTTCTTCCTCTTCTTCCTCATCCTCTTCTTCTTCTTCTTCCTCTTCTTCCTCTTCTTCTTCTTCTTCCTCAACCTCTTCTTCTTCTTCCTCATCCTCTTCTTCTTCTTCTTCTTCTTCTTCTTCTGCTTCTTCTTCTTCTTCTTCTTCTTCTTCTTCTTCTTCTTCTTCTTCTTCTTCTTCTTCTTCTTCTTCTTCTTCATCCTCATCTTCATCATCAACCGTTTCTTTTTCTTCCTTTTTTTCTTCCATTTCCTCAATCATCTCCCCTTCCTCCAAACCATTTTTTCGTGCCATCAGGCTCAAATCACGCTGGCATTCAGCCAATTCTAGCTCATTGTTAACATCAAAAATTGTGCTGATCATATCCATGGCATCCATGTATTTGAGCATTCCCTCGGATTGACCATAATTTTCTTGCTGAAATGTGATCAGCATTCTGCTGAATGCACAACTCTCCACATGCACTATTTTGCGGGCAGAGGGCGAAAGTTTAGGTGTTGCTGCAAAATTCATTTTTTTTTAAATCGAAAGGATATTTTGAAGAAAAAAGAGAAAAATATTTATAATACTATTTATAACGATAAAATACTCAATTTTGTTTGTTTTTGGATTCGGATATATTTCAATACGGTCATTTTATCTAAAAATGGAACTAAATTTTAAAGCATCATCACAGAAATATGGGAAGTAACAAGTAAATAAGTGATATGCCTCGAATAGATTTAGTAAAATTTTGAAACAATTAATTTATTAAATTTAAAAAAAAAATCACCAAAATGCGCAAGGATCAGAGCGAGCAAAAGGGAAAATTCCTCCGGGGTAAATAATTTATTTTGAATTTTTCGTATCAAATCCAAGTGTAATTTGTTCAATTTACTAAAAAAATAAGTATTTTTTTGTAAATTTTATTCCTACTCATTCGTTTCGCCCCCATTGGCATTGAGTAATTCTACGTTGATCCCAAATAATTTTGTTCTGCCCTCCTGGACACTATAAAAGGCATTGATGAACAATGAGGCAGGACCATGGACGCGCAAGAACAATTTCAACTGGATGTAAAATGGAGTAAATTAAAATATTTTTCCTTTTAAATTTTCATGCCCCATAGATTTTTATTTTAAACAGATTGGATTTGCCCATAAGATTTGATATTAAATTGGGCCTTAATTAAACCTATTTTCCTTATGCATATCAATTAAATTTTTTGGCTTCAAAAATTTAAAAATTTTTAAAAAATTAAAATATGATTGCCATTTTATGAAATTTTTTATCTAATAAAAATCCAAAAATATGATTATAAAATTTTGTCAGATTCTAACAAACTACCAAAGGTATTATTAAAAATCAATAAATTGGAACCTTATCCTCCGGTTCGAGTTCGCCGAAAAATGCCAGCGATTTGATTGTTGAGAAGCAAAGGAGTTTGTCAAATTTATGCAAATTTTTATCTACCTCCCTGACGTATTCTCGCTGGTTCAAAATTTGTTGAATTAATTTCTAAAAAATGTGAGAATTAATTTGCAGAAATTTGCGGCAATGTTCCATCTTCATAATTGATATACATTTGAGTTTAAATTCAAAGAAAATATGTGACTTAACAAGAATATCTATTACTACAATTTTTATTCATCCATGATTGCCTTTGTAAAATAAAACTCACAAATTCACTTTTACACGCATCAATATCAAACCATTCCGCTAGGGTTGGCACCAAATTTGAGCTGGTTTTGCCGGCCAATTCCATTTCAAAAATGGATCCATAGAATTGCATTGCGTTCAAGTTTTTACTCAAAAATTGTGGATCTCGAAATTTGCGCAAATATTTTTCCATTTCCCAAACAATTGAATTTTTATTCAAATTTTTATCTCCATTTTCTCCAAATTTTCCTTTTACATTTCTATTTTGAACAACTGCATAAAAAAATACTATGAATGACTAAAATGATTTTGGCTATTTTATCTTATTAGGCTAAATGAAATGGATAATGGGCATCATTAAAGTTAAATCTATTTTAATTACTTTTTAATGGTCAAAAGACATTCAAATTTTTTTTGATGCTTTTAGGAAAATTCTATTTTTTTTTCCATATTTCTAGATTCTATTGCATTTTCCAACTATGAAAATATGAGGAGAATTGAAAAGATGCTGAATGTGGTTCATGGACATAAGAATTCATAAAGGTCTGAACAAATTTTGATAGTTTAATATTTGATTAAAGACGATACTTTTAGCTATTTAATAATATTATTTAGTTTAAGAAATGATTAAGTTGTGTCAAAAAATCTAAAATTTCGCTAATTTATAGTTGAAATAATTTTAAATGCACATAGCTTTATCAATTCTGATAAATCTACTCTTTTTATACTAAAATCATTATAAAATTCTTTAAGTTCTTAAAAGTAGCGATTTCAAATTTGCCTAGTGACAAATTAAGGGATTCGAATTCAATATTAGTAAGCAATATTTTTTCCAAATCCCCTCATTTTTACAACATCGGCTATTTTATTTTGCTTTGACTAATTTCGAAACTCACATTCTTCGATCATTCCAACGGCAAAGCATTTATTCAGCCTACAATGGCGGCAACAATTTCTCTTTTCTAAAAAAATATTTTAAAAAATTTAAAAAATTAAAATAAGCACACCATATTCAATTGGACAATTGCGCTTCAATCGACAAACATATTCCCGTTGATCAACAATGGATTTGCTGAAATGCATAAATTAAAATTTATGGCATCCAAATGTTTTTATGACCCGGAACGATAAATATTTTTATAAAGAATTTTATTTGAAAGAATTTCTAAAATAAGTGACTATAAAAATTGTCGCCATATAAAACAACAAAATCGTTGAATATATTTTTTTGAAAATTCAAAGAATGGACTGAGAAAAAAAAATGAAAATTCGTTAAGAATGGACTAAAAATAAAAATAACAAAATTCGTTAAATTATATTTACATGAAATATAAAATTAGTAAATTCAAGAATAGAATAAACAAATGGATGATAAATTAAAAATAGTAATTTTCGCAAACAATAACTTTATTTTATTTATTTCCAAATGTCAAATTCCTAGTCTTAGCTCTAGTTCGATTAAAATAAGGATTGTATTTGTTTCCAATAAATCAATTTACCTATATCATTTATAAAATTAATAAAATGAATAATCTAAAATTATTAATTAGTTTCCAAATTATTATTTTCAAAAAGTCAAAATTTTTAAAATATTATTTTCAAAAATTATAATTTTAAAATTATTATAATTAGAGGTAGTCGCTCTACCGTATACAACGCTGTATTTCTGCTTTATTGCGGTATTTTGCTGTATCTGTATTTTGCTGTTTATACAGCATCTTATCCGTACAACAAATTTTAAAGGGGAAAATATAGTACGGAATACAGCAAATTCCATTTTGCCAACCTCTAATTATAATATAATTTCCAAAAGGGATGGTATTTAATTTTGTGAAAAAATGAAAATTGTGAAAAGAAACATTGAAAATTGCAGAAAATTTATATCGATTTAACGGGTTTGTCCTAGACTCCCAAATTTTATACCATTGGATAGAACTCATCATGACGCATCGATTGTTATATATTTTGTCTTGGTTTGATCAAAAATAAGGGTTTTAATTAACTTAAACCGTTTTATGGGTTTTGGTTCAAAACAAATTAAACCATGAAAAATTATATACCATTCGATGCGTCTTGACGAGATTTGTCGATTGTGTATAAGATTTGGGAGTCAAATAAAAACCATTAAATGGTTATAAACTTCGCAATTTTCAATGTTTTTTTTGCAATTTTAAATATTTCCATTTTCAAATGTCTCAAATTTTGTATTTTCCACTCTTTTCTTTGTATTTTAATAAAAATAAAACTAATTATACAAAAAATCTACTAATTATTTTAATTTTTCATTAATCAAGTGCAATTTATTTTCAAATAAAAATGAAAAAAATAAATCGCAGATTTACCGAAAAAATGCGGCGCAAGCCATGCATGAAGTGACGCCAAAATTTTTGCAATCCGCCGCAGCTCCACAAACCATACATATTTTTTTTATTGACGAGTGTGATTTTTTTTGTTTTCGTTGAGTTCGCACCATTTTGGCAGTAAAAAAAATATTAATTATATTCTAAATCAAAAAAATTAATCACATAATAATTATTATCGCATTCTTGAATATTATATTTTTAAACACATTTTAAAATATGCCAAGTTTTAAATGGAGGTTCTGAAAATTTTTAAAGATATTTTGTTGAGTTTTTTGGTTCGATCTGAATGCCGATGTTTTGCACTATGTGGAGAGAGCGCTTTTTTTGATGAGCCCAAAAAGAGTAATATAATTTTTCAAATATTTTTATAAAACACAAATATAATTGGGTAAGCATGGAAATATTCTTTTGAGAATGGTCATAATGAAGCCCTAATTATTTTAAATAAAAAGTCTAAATGAGTTAATTTTGAGATATTTACGATAAGCAACTCATAAAAAATAATAATTAATTACGACATCAAAAACTTGGCCAATTTCTTTTTTTAAAAGTAAAAAAATCATTAAATAAAGAAAACAGCAGATATCAAAATGAAATATTTAAATTATTAAATATTTTTCCATAAAAATGAATTTTCTGGAAGTTTATTTGAACCAGTTTATCGCATTTTCAATTTTTGCCCTGTTTGATTAGGTCAATTGGATTTAGGTCGGTCATAAACATGCTCGATTGGAATTATCTGAATATTTAAATTGTGGAATTTTGGAAGAAGTTATTTGAAATGCCGAAAATGTTGCTTGTATTTATATCGCAATCTCCAAACAGTTCCATCCGCACTCCGGTCTACACCTTCCAAATCCGACCAAATAGAACAATATCCAAACCACTACGCTCCATTGCACTTCTTCTCGAAACCTCCATCCATCTCTTTTTGCTAAATCCTGCTAAACAAAATTTAGGCCTCAAGATTTCCTTCATTTCTTCTTGTACAGACCATTAATTTGTTTTTTTTCGTTCTTTTTGTCTGGACCAACCTTCGATTAGTTCATTTGAATTGAAGTTCAAATTCAGCCCTAGTGACAAATTTGAATCATTTTCGTTATAAATGTTCTGATCGTCTCTATCACAAGACTAATCCTGATCGTGCATCAAGCCACAAATTTTCTGTCTAGAGAAATATTTGTTTGTGAGCGAATATCATTCAAATTATTGGAAGGAATACCTTTTACGCAAATTTTTAGTCACCCGACAGATCGGTCTCAACATTCCGTGCTCGACACAACGGGCCCAACATAACGGGCGCACAATTTCGGGCTCGACTCTTTGGTCCCAACATTTCATGTATGTTTTAGAGTCTATATTTAGAGTTGATACAGAAGGATTCAACCAATATAAATATATAGTTGACTACGAAAAATAGCATTTTCTCTAAAATTTTGATAGTTAATCAAATTCTTGTAGAGAAAAAAAAGATTTTTGATAAATTGGTTATTTATTCAATTTAAAAAATGATGTAATTTGTAGCCAATTTGACGATCAACGGTCACAATATTATCATCAGTGCTTATTGCTTGCTGTTTAAATTCAATTGCAATTTGTCAAACAATCGGCATTCAGCGAATTGACTCGGCCTCGATGGTCACCCCTACTTTTTGTTGTATTATTAAAATCCGTGGGATAAGTAGGATTAATTCCAGGACTGAGCAAATATGAAATAAGAAAAGGCTAAACAAGGTCGAAAAAGATAAAGGTAAAATATATGGTAAAAATAACAAAATACGGTATTTCAAGGTACGGTAAAGGTATGTGTACACCCAGCAATGGTTTATTCTTCTTTTAAAAAAAAATAAAATTTAAGATTTAAAATGGATTTTAAGAATTTTTGAAATAGAAAAATTCTAATATCGCAGATTACAAAAAGCAGTTAAAAAACCAGTTTCTTTCTCATTATTCTCCATATGAAAAAGTTTAAATTCGCTGATTTTTATAATAATTTATTTTTCGTAACTCTGAAATATTGGAAAAATATTCGGTAATAGTGTCGTTCGTATTCGTATCCCCCATTTTTAGAAAAAAAATTTTTTATTTTATTTTCCCCTGAAAAAATGTTGTTGTAAACAGAGTCCACAAATTGGAAAGATTATAATCATATTTTCTCACACAATTTGCCCCATTTCATTTCCCCCATTTTAGCGATCGTCTTCCATAATAATTTCCTTTGTTACAATTTCCCCTCAGCAATTTCTCATAGGATTTGCCAGTCCATTCATTTATTCCGCCAATCTTTTTTTCGACATTTTTATTTTGTTCGTTTCATTCATTTTTTTGAGCCTTTTAGCATTAAATTACCATTTCATTTTAATTGTTAATTTTGTTCATTTTCATTCTTTTGAATGGTTTAATTACCCAAGTTTGAGGCTTTATAAGTAATAAAGAATTTATTTGTATTTCATTGGCCTTGAATTGATTTTAAACCAAGAGGGAAAACAGAGTTTCCTTCAATATATTTATGAGTATTCGATAATGGGGAATTCGAATATAGCATTAGTTTTTCAAAAATCAAATTGCCTGAAGTGGTAAAGTTTCAAAAACAGGTTTCGAAAAATCGAATTTTGGTATTTTGCTTCATATTATATATAAATCGAAGCGCCTCGATCAGCTGATCACGAATCTGTCAAAACACATAATTAAAAAAATTGCCTTTTAATTTTCAGCATATTCCACGAATTCGAGTCAATTTGAGAATATTTAGAAATGGATCTATTCTTATTCTTAGCCAATTTTTAAAATAAAGACCTTGTCGTTTTTTTCCTTTTGAACAGTGTTGCAACAAAAATGGTGAAATAAAATCGGAATATTTTGATAGTGAACATCCCTTTAAAGTGAATATTCATTGAAACGAATATTTTAATTTTCTATGACCAAAATGAAAGGATAAGGAAGGAAACAGCCAACGAGCGCCACTCTACCCCATCAACACAACAGGTGAAAGAGAAAGAAAAAAATAGAAAAGAGAATGATGAGCGCCCAATTTTGAGCTTTCGATTTAAAATTATTTTCGTTTCGATAAACATTCCACCAATATTTTCAAATCCTATATTCACCAAAAAAATATTCCGATTGTAATTTCAACACAATCAATCAATACCAACATTTATCATTTAAAATTACATATTAATGAATAAAAAAACAATCAAATTGATATGATCGAAATAAAATTTGAAATATTAAAAATGTTAGAAACATTTAGAAAAAAAAGTTTAATAGAAAAAAATAATATTAATCGATGTAACATGTAAATATTGATGAAATTAAAATTTTATGCGAGAACTAAATTTTATCCAATTTGTTTGACATCATAAAAAATGTTGATCCCCCATATGGAATGGTTGGAAGATAAAATATCATTTTAGTATTTTTTGAAATTGTGTTGAGTTGGAATTTTCATCTTTTCATTTTATATTGTGCCAATTTCTTCAAAAATTAATAAATAAAATTATGCATATTAAAAAAATTATACATGCTATTTTTTCCTCCAAAAAAAACTTTTTTTCCGCCAAAAAATCTTTTTTACCGCCAAGACTTTTTTTCCTCCAAAAATAACTTTTACCTCCAATGACCTCAAAAATAAAATTTTTAAATTTTTTTTATATAAAATCATAAAATAAATGGAATGAAGCTCTCTCAGCTGAATAAGAAATAATCTTAGCTTTGAAGAACCTTTATCCTAGCCCTGACCCGTATCTTACGATATCCTTATTCTATCATTAGCCTCTAGAACCTATGCTCTGACCCTTAGCCCCTAGTACCCATCTCCGACCCTAATCTACCCTAACCATAGCCCCCAGTCCCTAGGACCCATCTCCGACCCTAATCTACCCTAACCATAGCCCATAGTCCCTAGATCCGATGCTCCAACCCATGTATGAGTCATAAATATTGGCTCTAAAAAATATTTTGAATAAAAAATTTTAGATTTTTTTGCGCAATGGACGTTTGAAATGAGTTGGATTAAATTTAATTTTATGATTTTTATAGAAAAAAATCAAAAATTTCATTTTTGGGGTCAATGGCGGTAAAAAAGTGTTTTTTGGAGGAAAAAAATATCACAAATTAAATTGTTGGATTTAATTGATCGAAAATTTGTTTCTAATTTCGTTTAATTAATACATTCATAAATTATTATTTCAAATAATTTTTATTATGTTGAAAATATATTTTTACTCCATTCTTATTTGGAATCATATTTCATAGACTTTATTTTCTTGTTTTTCTTTATTCCAATACATTATAAAATAAGCCTAATTTTTGTAAATAAATTATTCAATTTCAATTTTTACATCAAAATGAAAATTTTAAAAATTTTTTGAAAAAAATTTTTTTTCGATTCGATGTCGATTTTCGGTCACTAATGACAACGAAATTTCGGTTTTCGATTTCGAAAGATTTGTCGACCTTCCGAAATTTCGATTTTAGATTTCGAAAATTTATTTTGGGCCATCGAACCCATCCCTGACCAAAAATAGATTTATAATAGGACCGGTATAAATTTATAGTTTTAACATTAAGTTTTTATTTTATATATAATATGCCTGAAGGTTCAAATTCAATCGTTTTTGGGATAAAAACAGATTTTGTAATAGAAAATTAAGTTCTAAATTTGAAAATTCTAGTTCTAGGGAAACAATTCCGAATATGTCGAAAAAATCCGGGGCGAAAATGTTTGAGCTTGAAAATTCATATAACCCTTTCATCCATCATTCATTTTTTTCTTCATTTACTCTATGGTGAAATATATATGTAAGAGAGAATATTGGAAATTAGCGATTTCCGGAATTCGCTAGAAAATTGGGTTAGCGAATTTTGGAAATCTTGGCTTCAAGGCATCGTACAGACCGGAGAATAGGCTCATTCGACTCGGCATGGTCGATTTACTTTATGA
The DNA here is from genome assembly GCA_030063045.1 of Pratylenchus scribneri. Taxonomy (NCBI): domain Eukaryota; kingdom Metazoa; phylum Nematoda; class Chromadorea; order Rhabditida; family Pratylenchidae; genus Pratylenchus; species Pratylenchus scribneri. The sequence goes on from JAQSEB010000026.1 coordinate 90,127, forward strand.
AATTTCAATTACAGACCTATATAGGGGCTAGAATTAGAGTTAGGGTAGGGTTAGGTTAGGGCCGGCATGGGTTCAAGGGTTGGGGCTAGGGGCTAAGGGCTAGCGTTTTGAAATTGAAATTTCATATAGTAAATCGACTATGCAGAGTCGAATGAGCCTAATCTCGAGTCTGAGATTTCCCAAATTCGCTAACACAACTACCTGTGTATTTCCGGAAATACGCAGATTTTTAATATTCACTGTAACATATAAATCATGTTCCCAATTATGAAATAACTAAAAAAGATTACATGCCATCACCGCTAATTGTTTCCGGTTCTTTTTTGCTCTATAAAATTGAACCTATTAAATAAAATGTTATTGAAATATGCTTACCTTTTTTCGGAGATAGCGATGACGTTTGAACCAATCATCGATCTGAAATTTTGTAAAAGCCATTTGGAAGTTAATTTTCACAAAATTTTAAATTCGATACTATTTTATATTTTAAAATATATTCATTATTATCACTTTTAATGAGCTTTAATAAAAATAATAATTTTATTTTTATTTTCTCTTGCAAAAATTTAAAATAGACTATCAGAATTTTTAATAAAAATCAAAATTATAAGTCCCTAAAGTGCTACGCACTTTCCAAATTGGGGTTATATATTCATATATGGAAGCATGCTTTATATAAACCAATAGATCTATGCCCCATTTTTTTGTTACATAAAATTCATTTCTTTCTTGCCTGTTTTTCTGTTAAACCAGTGGATTTAGCTATTTCTTTACATTTTTGGGGCTTCAAATATGAATTAATACTGAATTCGTAGTTTAGCACTTCATACTGTTCCATTGTAAAATCTTTGGCACGTGGATGTTGTGGAACTGGAATTAATTGTTATTTACTTGAATTAATTTTTATATTTATTTTCCAATTCGATTTTTCCTCTCTTCATTTTTTCTAGTCTTTTTTCATATCCCAAATATAAATATATAAATTTTAAAACAAAAAATATTTATTTGATAGAAAAATTTCTTTAAGAAATTGGTAAAATGTTGATTATTTTTATATTTTGCAATTCTGAAAAGCAAATTTAATCTTTTATAAATAATTTTTAAAAATTTTTATCAATATATTAGTTCAATACTTTGTTAATAATTCGTTATTTTTGTCTTTAATTTGTATAATTTTACAAATATATAAATCATGTTCTCAATTATGAAATAACTAAAAAAGATTACATACCATCACCGCTAATTGTTTCCGGATCTTGTTGGCTCTGTAAAATTGAACTTGTTAATTAAAATATTGTTGAAATATGCTTACATTTTTTTGGCGTTCTCTTTGATGTCTGTACCAATTATAGATCTGAAATTTTGCAAAAACCAGTTTGGAGTTAATTTTCACAAATTTTAAATTCGATACAATTTTATAATATATTCATTATTACCACTTTTTTTTGATTAAAAAGAATTTTACATAATTTTAGCTTTATATAATGCAGGGCTCCCATCGAGTCAAGTGGATTTATAAGGACAAAATTTCCGTTTTATAAGGACATAAGTGGCAAAAATTTTAAAATATAAGGACATGTAAAATTTTTTATTTTTAAAAAAAAATTCATTTTATCGTTTTAGTAATTTTTTCCATTCTGAATGAATTATTCCTTCAGGAAAAATTATAACCAAATATGGCCCGGTAGGGGAAAATTTTAACCAAAAATGGCCCGATAGGGGAAAATTTTAACCAAAAATGGCCCGGTAGGGGAAAATTTTTACCAAAAATGGCCCGATAGGGGAAAATTTTAACCAAAAATGGCCCGGTAGGGGAAAATTTTTTACCAAAAATGGCCCGATAGGGGAAAATTTTAACCAAAAATGGCCCGGTAGGGGAAAATTTTTACCAAAAATGGCCCGATAGGGGAAAATTTTTTACCAAAAATGGCCCGATAGGGGAAAATTTTAACCAAAAATGGCCCGATAGGGGAAATTTTTTACCAAAAATGGCCCGATAGGGGAAAATTTTAACCAAAAATGGCCCGATAGGGGAAAATTTTAACCAAAAATGGCCCGATAGGGGAAAATTTTAACCAAAAATGGCCCGATAGGGGAAAATTTTTTACCAAAAATGGCCCGATAGGGGAAAATTTTAACCAAAAATGGCCCGATAGGGGAAAATTTTAACCAAAAATGGCCCGATAGGGGAAAATTTTAACCAAAAATGGCCCGGTAGGGGAAAATTTTAATCAAAATTTTCATTTATAAGGACAATATAAGGGCAATAAGGACAATTCTGGATTTGTAAGGACATTTAAGGACGTAAGGACATTTTCACTTTTCTAAGGACGGGGGTCAATTTGTAAGGACTTTTCTTATAAAATAAGGACGAATGGGAGCCCTGATATAATGAAATAAAATATAAATAAATTTAATGAGCTTTACTAAAAATAATAATTTTATTTTTATTTTCTTGCACAAATTTAAAATATACTAAAAATGGGGATATATTTTCTATCAACAATTTCCGAGGACATTGACGGTAAAAAAGAATTTCGAAATCAATTATAGTGTACTTTGAAAACATACAATATTCAAAAAAAATTAATTTTATTTTTCGAAAAATGGATATATATTTGTTTTCATTAACAGAAGATCCGAATATCGCATTAATTTTAAAATGTCTGAAGTAGCATAGGTTTAATAAACTGTTTGGAATAATTTAACTTTTTTATGAATTGTATGTATTATTAAACCGGTTTGGAGATATAAGCTTAAATCTATTAAAAAATTAAAATACAAGGCGAACGTAGCGAGCCATCAGAATTTTTAATAAAAATCAAAATCTTAAGTCCCTAATGCGCTACGCGCTTTCCAAATTGGGGTTATATATTCATATATGGAAGCATGCTTTATTTAAACCAGTAGATATCTGCCCCATTTTTTAGTTATATAAAATTCATATCTTTCTTACCTGTTTTTTTTCTAAACCGGTTGATTTAGCTATTTCTTTACATTTTTGGGGCGTCAAATATGAATTAATACTGAATTCGTAGTTTAGCACTTCATACTGTTCCATTGTATAATATAAGCGTGGAGGTGGATGTTGCGGAACTGGAATTAATTGTTTTTTACTTTAATTTATTTTTATATTTATTTTCCAATTCGATTTTTCCTCTATTCATTTTTTTCTAATCTTTTTTCGTATTCCAAAATTCAAATTTAAATTTTATTTCATTATTTTAACGATATATTTCTCAAAACGGGCGGTTTTTTTAGCCTCTAATTTTGCAAAAAAAAATAATTTTTGGTCATAATTTGGCCAAATTTTAGTCTATAAAAATCTATAATATACAATTCGATAGCCCAAAAAATCTATTAAATGAAGTTTAGATCACTTAAATTGGCCCATAGGTCATAGAGTTATGGCCAAAAAACACATTATCACAAAAATGGCCATAACTCAACAATATTTTGGCCAAGCCCCTAGCCCCTACATTTCCTAAGCCCCTAGCCCCTAATCCCATACCGCCACTAACCTCACCCTACCCCTAACCCTAGCCCCTAAAAAGTTTTCCAAGGAAAAACAAAAATAGTCAAATTAGAGGCTAAAAATATCCGAATTAGAGGAAGAAAAAAACTTCCTATTTCTCAAAATTTTGTCAATATTTTGAATTTTTTAGTAATATTTTTTTATATTTCGTAAATCTATAAATAAATAAATCATGTTCACAATTATGAAATAACTAAAAAAGATTACATACCAACACCGCCAATTGCGTCCGGATTTTGTTGCTCTGTAAAATTGAACTTGTTCATTAAAATGTTAATGAAATATTCTTACTTTTTTGGCGTTCTCTTTGACGTGCGTACCAATTATAGATCTGAAATTTTGTAAAAGCCAGTTTGGAGTTCATTTTAACAAAATTTTATATTCGATACTATTTTATAATATATTCATTAATATGATTTTTAATGAGCTATACTAAAAATAATAATTTTATTTCTATTTTCTCTTGCACAAATTTAAAATATACAAAAAATGGGGATATATTTTCATCAACTATTTCCGAAGACATTGACGGTTAAAAAAATTTCGAGATCAGTAATAGTGTACTTCGAAAACCCACTATATTCAAAAAAATTTTTTTATTTTTCGAAAAATGGATATATATTTGTTTTCATTAACAGAAGATCCGAATATCGCATTAATTTTAAAATGTCTGAAGTAGCATAGGTTTAATAAACTGTTTGGAATAATTGAACTTATTTATGAATTATATTATTAAACCGGTTTGGAGATATAAGCTTAAATGAGCTAAAAAAAATTAAAATAAAAAGCGAACGTAGCGAGCCATCAGAATTTTTAATAAAAATCAAAATTATATGTCCCTAATGCGCTACGCGCTTTATGGAAGCATATTTTATTTAAACTAGGGTTGCACCTCGGCGCCCGGGGGAGGATTTTCGGGGACGGAGAATTGCGGGGAGGCAAGCTTGTGGGACGGGGACGGGGAGAGCTTCGCGGGGAAGGGAACGGGAAATGGACCGGGGACACCGAAATTTCGGGGAATTTGCCCAATTTTGGAAAAAAATTTTTTCCGACTTAAAAAAATTTTTTTTGCTAAAATTTTTCAGAATATTAAATAAATAAATAAATTGCATATGATTGGATAATTTTTAAATATTTTATAATAAAAGATGGCCGATTTCTTCATCGGAAATTTGTTCCAAAATTGGCTCATCACCCATTCCTGGCTCAATTTCTTTGGTTATTTTTACCAACAATGGATTTGAAAACAAATTTGCCTTTGCCAAAAGCAAATTTTTAACTGTGATTGTATAACTGTGATTATATTGAGCCAGAGTTGTTGAAAAGATTTTTAGCCCAAATAGCCGCGCAGAGAAAAATTAGACCAAAATTTGGCCATGCAACTGAAAAATTGAAAGAAAAATGGCCAAAAACCTCATCAATTTTTTTAAAAAAAATTTTTAAAAATATGGCGTTTATAAGGCAAATTAAAAATAAGGCAAAAAAATAAAGCAATTCCTCGAAAATATGGCAAATTCCATAAAAATTAGGTAAGTATTTGGGTAACTTTGGTCTCCTATTCCCTTTGCCTTTTCTTTGTTAAAGATTAAATTTGGCATGATATTACTCTTATCAAGATTAAAATAAGACAAAACAGATATATGTTACGAATTATCTGACCGCGATTACCCCTAAACACACATATGAGAAATGAAAAGGGAAATTAAAAAATTATTAAAAATTGGGGAGAACGAACCGTACTATCTATTAATCAGCTTACTCTTTTATAATTATATAGGAAATATTTTTAATAAAATTAAGTATTTGAGTGAAAAAAATTAATTATAATATCAAAAAGAAGATTATTTTTCATTAAAAATAACATTTTTCATAGATTAAAAAGACTTTTTAGTTGAATTTCTTTTAAAAAATTTCTCCAAATTTTTGGGGGTCCCCGCGCGGGGAGAAGCTCACGGGGAGGGATATGGGGACGGGAAATTTTCATTTTCGGGGAAGGGGAACGGGGGCAAAAAAGCCCGGGACGGGTGCAACCCTAATTTAAACCAGTAGATCTCTGCCCCATTTTTTTGTTACATAAAATTCATATCTTTCTTGCCTGGTTTTTCTTTAAGCCGGTTGATTTAGCTATTTCTTTATATTTTTGGGGCGTCAAATATGAATTAATACTGAATTCGTAGTTTAGCACTTCATACTGTTCCATTGTAAAATCTATGTGATATGGATTCGGAACTGAAATTAATTGTTATTAACTTGAATTAATTTTTATATTTATTTTCCAATTGGATTTTTCCTCTCTTCATTTTTTCTAGTCTTTTTTCGTATCCCAAATATAAATATATAAATTTTAAAAGAAAAAATATTTATTTGATAGAAAAATTTCTTTAAGAAATTGGTAAAATGTTGATTATTTATATATTTTGCAGTTCTGAAAAGCAAATTTAATCTTTTATAAATAATTTTTAATAATTTTTATCAATATATTAGTTCAATACTTTGTTAATATTTCGTTATTTTTGTCTATAATTTGTATAATTTTACTAATATATAAATCATGTTCTCAATTATGAAATAACTAAAAAAAATTACATACCATCATCGTTAATTGTTTCCGGATCTTGTTGGCTCTGTAAAATTGAACTTGTTAATTAAAATGTTGTTGAAATATGCTTACATTTATTTGGCGTGATCGTTTAAGTGCGAACCAATTATAGATCTGAAATTATGTAAAAGCCAGTTTGAAGTTAATTTTCACAAATTTTTAAATTCTATACTTTTTGTATTTTATAATATATTTATTATTACCACTTTTTTCTTGATTAAAATTAAAACAGAGTTCGGATCGGGTCAATTTATAAAGACAAAATTTCGGTTATATAAGAACATAAGGTAAAAACTTTTAAAAATATAAGGACATGCAAAATTTTTTCATAAAAAAATATTTCAATTTTTTTTCGGAATGCATGTTTTTTCTCCTGAATGAATTTCTCCTTAAGTTTATTAAGCGATTAGTTTTGTGTATAAAAATATTAGAAGATTTTAAACAATTAATGGCCCGATAGGAGAAAATTTTTTAATCAAAAATGGCCCGATAGGGGAAAATTTATAATCAAAAATGGCCCGATAGGGGAAAATTTTAACCAAAAATGGCCCAATAGGGGAAAATTTTAATAAATCAATAAAAGGGTGGTAAGGACAATAATGAATTTGAAAGGACATTCTTATGGAATAAGGACATTTTCTCTTTTCTAACTAAGGACGGAGGTCAAATTGTAGGGACTTTTCTTATAAAATAAGGACGAATTCGAACCCTAGATTAAAATATATTAAATTACATAATTTTGGCCTATATGAAATGATAAAGGTTGCGCAAAATGAATTTAAAAATTTATTAGCAAAGGTAAACTTTATATAGGGCCTATATCAAATATCAATTTAAAGAAATATTTAAGTTGAGTCAAAATTATAAAATAATATTTAGATGGCGGGGAGAGGTTCTACAGTGGACGGATAGTGCCAGAAAATGGAAAAAATTTCTATTGTACTTGTAATTTCATTAAAATATCAAAGTTAAATAGATTTACTTTGTAACAATCAAAGTGGTAGAGCTGAAACGGGGCATAAAATGGGATTATATATGAATTATATTGTTAAACCGGTTTGGAGATTTAAGCTTAAATCAGCTAAAAAAAATTAAAATACAAGGCGAACGTAGCGAGCCATCAGAATTTTTAATAAAAATCAAAATTATAAACTCTAATGCGCTACGCGCTTTCCAAATTGGGGTTATATATTCATATATGGAAGCATGTTTATATAAACTAGTAGATCTCTGCCTCATTTTTTAGTTACATAAAATTAATTTCTTTCTTGCCTGATCTTCCTTTAAACTGGTGGATTTAGCTATTTCTTTACATTTTTGGGGCGTCAAATATGAATTAATACTGAATTCATTCTTTAGTATTTTTCTCTGTTCATTTGTAAAAGCTTTGGAATTTAGACGTTGCTTTTTGCTTTGTTTTGGATCTAAATAATTATAATTATTATTTAATTTAATTTTTTTATATTGAATCAAGGTTCTCGGAGCTAGAAATATTAAATGCGATAATCAGCTCCAGTTCAAGCTTATTCAAGATGATAAAAAATTACAAAAATTATAATATTTTTTATATTTTTGAATTTATTTAATTTATTATTACATCACTTTTTTATAATTTACTTTTTTATATATTAAATAAATAAAAATTTTCATAATATATATATAAAATTTGAGTTACGTTAATTTTTTTCAAATTTTGGAAATTCTAGCCAGTCGATTTTCGTGATCTTTTTTTAAAATTTCACATCAGATTGCGCATCCATAAAAACTCTAAACTTAATATGATACTTTACCGGTTTCGAGTTATAAGCCATAAACCGGTTTCAAAAATTGAACTTTTTTGATTTGCAACGGTAAAACTCCTTTTGGTTTTTAGATTTGTACCGGGAGAAAGGGCACTGTGCATGAATGACAACTTTCGAATGATATATGGTTTAAGGGGTGGGTCTACTCAAAACCCTGGGCTCTAGAACGAGCAAATGTGGCCAAATCGGCACTTTTTCCTTTGTAGCCGATTTGGTAAGGGGAAGTAATTTGTTGGAGGTCGCGCGTCCGAATCCAACCAAGAGCCAATAATTTTTCAATGGTGCGGATCAAGAATTTGAGGTTTATTTTGAAAATTTATAGATTTTGAAACCTATATCGCCATTTGTTAAACTATTTTTGATTTTGAAACTTTAGGCGCCATTTATTAATCTATTTTTTATTTTTTAAACACTATTAAAAGAAAACACTAAATTCAGGACGAAAACACAAAAGAATAAATAATTTAACCCGGTGAGGATTCGAACCCGAGACATCCCAACCATAAACCGTTCACTCAAGCATTTCAAATCAGCCATTTTATACTAGCGGCCTTATAGTCATAAAGAAATGTAAGTAAAAACACATTTTTGACCATGACTTTGGAGAATGTACCCTTAAAATTTTTTTAACGTATCATAGCTAAATACATCACTGTGCAAAATTTTAGAAAAATCGATTAACTATATGTTCCGAACGGTCATTTTGCCATTTTTATAAATATACAAGAATTGATTAAAGTTATTATGATCTATAAACATATTTTATTAAAGCAACTAATTTTGATATTGTTCACTTTTTCTAGGTCTATTATTTAGTAAATATTTTTTACTAATTCGTAAATTCATAGAATTGCCTAAGAGATTATCAAATAAGTTAAAAATCATCTTTTTTACATTTTTGAGTGATATGCTTGAAATCTGCAGAATCCATTTGCAAGGCATCAAGATTTTTGGACATTTTATTAGATGGATTTGCTTTTTCACCAAAAATACTTCCTGAAAATATTGATGGTTTGGATGAATTGCTTTTGAATTTTTTATTTTAATTTTTATCCTAATTTAATAATAATCTAATCATAAGTTATTTCTCTTCTTCTCTAATAAAAATAATTATGTAAATTTCATTTTTTTATGAAAACTGATATATTAATTCAACTAATACTTGATTAATGTATACAAATTTAATAGAAATTTTACGAATAAATTCTATTTCGTTTCTATTACCCAAATTTATTGTTAAATTAAAAAACATAATTGAAGGAGTTGCTCTTGTAATATTATTCGTTCCAGTATTATCCTGTACAGTTTCCATCAATTCTGAGCAAATTAAACGTCGAAAATATGGAATATGTTTTTGGGTGAAATTCATTTCAATCTCATTGATTATATATTTTGCATATGCCAAAATGAACACGCCACAATCTATAGTATTTTCTTGTAAAGGTATTTTTTCCACTAACTAATAAAAAAATTATTGAAACATTTTTATTAATTTTAAATACAATGTATTGCCATCCACCAGGTTGCGGTAGCTTTTTTTTCTTATAAATATCTTCGATGAGTGTGAACATTTTCAATAGAAAATGATTTTTTGTGACATTTTCTGGATCCAACTGTGTTCCCACATCATCCAACGGTACTAAATTTTCATAAATTTTTAACTTTTCTTGTGCAAAATTTGTTTATTATCTTAATTTGCAATATGAATTTATTATTATTTAGTTATATCAGTAAATAATTTATGCCAGAGTTACGATCGAATCAAGACTATTCATAAGGAAAAATTTCCATTTTATAAGGAATTAGGGGAAAAAATTTGAAAATCTCAAGACATGTTAAAATTTTTAAATTTATAAAAAAAACATTTTAATAATTTTTAGAATGCTTCTATTTTTCTCCTCAAGGAATTTTACTTAAATTTATCTAGCAATTAGACTAAATCTTTTTTTTTATATATAATGCGATATCATAAGATTCTGAACAATTAAAAATGGCCGAGTAGGAAAAATAATAGTCCAAAATTAACCAAAAGAAATAGTCAAAAATGGCTAGATAGGGAAAAATTTTAACCAAAAATTTTCATTTATAAGGTCAATATTAGGGAAATAAGGACAATTATGAATTAAGGACATTCTTATAAATAAGAATATTTTTATTTTTTATAAAGATGAGGTTCAAATTGTAAGAACTTTTCATATAAAAAAGGACGAATCTGAACCCCGATTTATGTCAATAATTAAAATAAAATATTAACCTTAAATACTAATGTGAAATAGTTAAAATTTTAGAGACATAAACCGAAATTGGCTCGAAAGGGGAACCAGATTTTAAATTCTTAAATCAATTAGAGTTGATATGTTAAAGAATTTTTCTTGATCAATTATTTTATATAATTCCATTTTCTATTAGATTTAATGCTTCTATAGGCTCATATAATGTTTTCCATAATTTTAGCATATTCCTATCTAATATATAATTTTTGATTCTAGCGTAAACTTCATTTGTAAAGCTAAGGTAAATATAATATGTTTAATATTTTAATTAAACGATATTTAATTCTTATGAGTAAAATGGACTTTCATTAAATTAATTTGTCAAACATAATTCTAATCTAATTGATTAGACTTTCAAATTAATTATTCCAAGTTTTTGGTCTAAATAAATTTTATTTATTAAATTGGATTTATCATAAGATGATATTTTATTTGCTGAATAAATATTGAAATGCTTAAAAAATATATAGCCAAAAAAGAGTGCAATATAATTATAATAATATAAGGATTTTCCACATTCAGAAACCATATACCAATTGATATCGTCGAGAGACATCAAAGGTAGATATATACAATTTGCCATATTTTATTCAAAATTAATAGATTATTAAGGCACTTTAATTAAATCTATTGATTGGGTATAAGATTTGAAGGTAAATTGAATTAAATTTCTGAATAGTTACTATCATCTATTCGGCAATTTCAATTTATAGGCAAATAAATATTTCCCTTTATCATATCATAAATGTTTATAAAAATACTTACATTTCATCGAATCAAGTATCATAATTGTCTTTTGTGGGAAGTTGAGCAATGCCAATGCCCAATGATTACCATACAAATGTGCTGGCACAAAAATCTGGAGTTGATTATTCTCCAAATTGATATTTTGTAGCCAAAAATCGCATTGATTTAATTCAGATTTTATGTACAAAGCGGTAAGAAATGTACTCATATAAATATATTGTGGATGGCGTTTTATTAATAAATGCATATATCCATTAATCACATCATCAATTAACAAATGACCATCGATCAATGTGGCCATATGAGCCGCTAAATTTTCAAGATTATTCAAAAGATAATTCTTTAACTACCCTCAATTCGGATATTTTCTTCTCCTACAGGCAAATTTTGATTATTTTGGAATTTATTCAAAACTGTTTCCCAGACATCATCTTTCTTGAATAATTCGGGTAATTCTGGCATATCATCTGGTTTTATAATAACTAAAAATAATTGTTATTAGACTGTGAATTAGTAGAATATCGATCGAAAATTAAGTCTTTTCGAGAAGAAATTTCAGTAAAATTTATTATATTTCATTAATTTTTAAATATTGCAAATATTATAAAAAGTTTTAATAAAAATATAAGAGAAAACTATTATTTAGGGTAAAAGTTTTGAAAAAGATTTTTTGGAAAAAATTCTGAAGGAAGAAATAATTTTCTGGAAAGTTTTATATAAAAGATTTTCTCATAAAAAAGATTTTTTGATGAAAAATATTTTTGGGATAAAAATTAGATTTCGTATATTTATTTTGCAAATGATAAGCAAATTTGTTTTTATTAAGAATTTTTTATAAAATTTGAAGGTAAATTTATTTTAAAATTTTGATTTTTTTGCCGATATTTATGGACAAATTTACTATATAAAAATCTTTCCGTTTCTAATTATATTATAGTTAACTTTCCTTTATGCAACAATTTTTTAACATTTTTTAAATTTTTTTAAATAATACCAATAGTATTTTCAGATATATTCATTTTTTCAATATGTTGACCCCCAAAAATTGAGCCAGATGATTTATCAAAAATTGAGTCAGTTGATTGCATTTGTCCATGGTGATCTATCCAACAAGTTGATTCGACTTGGTAAGGTAACATTGATTCAGATTCATATTTTTCTTTTAATATCTTTTCTTTTTGCTCTGCAATTTTTGATGCAATCAAATTTAATTCATTCGAATCATGAATTAGTGAACTGGTTTGTTTATAGCCTTCCATAGGAAAAAACGAACCAGTTTGTTTATTTTCTTGTCCCACAAATTTTGTTGTACTAGTGGGTTGGTTCCCATGCTGAGCAAACATTGTTGTACCAATTGGTTGGTTCCCATGCTCGGCAAATATTGTTGTACCAGTTGGGTGGTTCCCATGCTCGGCAAACATTGTTATACCAGCTGGTTGATTCCCATACTCGGCAAACATTGATATACCAGTTGGTTGGTTCCCATGCTCGGTAAATATTGCACCAGTTTGTCTTTGCCCTTCCATTGGTAAGTTTGATTCAAATCCATATTTTTCCTTTAATATCCTTTCTTTTTGCTTTTCTACAATTTTTGATGCAATCAAATTTAATTCATTCGAATCTTTATTCATAGGAATTAGTGAACTGGTTTGTTTATTTCCTTGCCCCACAAATATTGTTTTACCAATTGGTTGGTTTCTATACTCGTTAAACATTGCACCAGTTTGTTTCTGCCCTTCCATTGGTATGTTTGATTCAGATCCATATTTTTCCTTTAATATCCTTTCTTTTTGCTTTTCTACAATTTTTGATGCAATCAAATTTAATTCATTCGAATCTTTATCCATAGGAATCAGTGAATTGGTTTGTTTATTTCCTTGCCCCACAAATATTGTTTTACCAGTTGGGTGGTTCCCATGCTCGGCAAACATTGTTATACCAGTTGGTTGGTTCCCATGCTCGGCAAATATTGTTGTACCAGTAGGGTGGTTCCCATGCTCGGCAAACATTGTTATACCAATTGGTTGGTTTCCATGTTCGGTAAATATTGTATCAGTTTGTTTTTGCCCTTCCAATGGTAAGTTTGATTCAAATCCATATTTTTCCTTTATTATCTTTTCTTTTTGCTTTTCTACAATTTTTGATGCAATCAAATTTAATTCATTCGAATCTTTATCCATAGGAATTAGTGAACTGATTTGTTTATTTCCTTGCCCCACAAATATTGTTTTACCAATTGGTTGGTTTCTATACTCGTTAAACATTGCACCAGTTTGTTTCTGCCCTTCCATTGGTATGTTTGATTCAGATCCATATTTTTCCTTTAATATCCTTTCTTTTTGCTTTTCTACAATTTTTGATGCAATCAAATTTAATTCATTCGAATCTTCATCCATAGGAAATATGGTTTGTTTATGGCCTTCCATAGGAAAGAGCTTACTAATTTGTTTATTGCCTTGCTTTGCAAACATTTTTTCAACATTTTTTTTGTTGCCTTGTTCCACAAACATTTTTCCAATTTGTTTTTGGACTTCCATAAGTAAATTTGATTCAGAGTCAGATCCATATTTTTTCTTTAATAAATTCCCCTCTTTTTGTTTTTCAATAATCTTTGATGCAATCAAATTTAATTCATTCGATTCTTTATCCATAGCTAATTGTGTATCAGTTTGTTTATTTCCTTGCCCCAAAAATATTGTTGTACCAGTTGGGTGGTTCCCATGCTCGGCAAACATTGTTATACCAGTTGGTTGGTTCCCATGCTCGGCAAACATTGATATACCAGTTGGTTGGTTCCCATGCTCGGCAAACATTGTTATACCAGTTGGTTGGTTCCCATGCTCGGCAAATATTGTTTTACCAGTTGATTGGTTCCCATGCTCGGCAAATATTGTTTTACCAGTTGGTTGGTTCCCATGCTCGGCGAATATTGTTGTACCAGTTGGTTGGTTCCCATACTCGGCAAATATTTTTGTACCAGTTGTTTGGTTCCCATGCTCGGCAAATATTTTTGTACCAGTTGTTTGGTTCCCATGCTCGGCAAATATTTTTGTACCAGTTTGAAAAAGTGATTTTTCTTTATTTTGTTGCTGCTTTATAGCATCAAGGGATCCATGTTTGTCTCCTCTTTTTCTTTCATCAGTTGCATAGCAATATCCAATTAAAAGAATTATTTGTAAAAGAATATATAAATTGTTCATTTAGAATAAAATGATAATATAAAATCTGAAATGTGAGTTTTAATGTAGAAAAATGTTTAGCCAAAAATAGAAATATGGAAAATTGTTAATTAATATTAATTTATTCATGTTTATCTTTTATTGGGAAGAATTTATCACATAGACAAATAAATAAATTTGCCAAACTAATTAACTAGCGAACAACTTTATTGAGGAATGAAGAAATTATGCGTTATTTGCTTGATGGAATGACATGAATTGGCTCTCCTAAAATGGGATTTTTTGGCAAAAGTGACAAGGTATGAATAAAGGAAAGGAAGATGATAATTCGTGAAATGAACTTCGATCCCATCCCCCTATTCCCCATTCTTTTCCCATTCATAGCCTCAATTGCCTTCGAGCATTTTACAATGTTTCCCATTCTATATACCTAATTGTTAGATGGCGCTTCCGTTCCCTTCTATGAAAAATTCCTATATTATATAAATTTAATGGGAAAGAGGCGGCAATCAATTCTCGGTCACTAATTTCTCTCAATTATGGAATGATGGGCCCATGATTAGCTCTCATGATTTGGAAATAGCTAAATGACTGAGATTTCACCTTTCTCAAATATGTATTTAGGGTAGGATTTTGTGGGTAAAATTACTCAATTATGAGTTTTATGTATCAAAATAAAAGCATTTGATTAATTTTGATATCAATTATGGAAACAAATAAATCGATCTGTGTCTCAGTTTTAGGGGCTAGATATTCCGCGCGTGAGAGTTTTGCGCGGAAGAACAATTCAAAATTAGCTGTTCACGAAAGGATATATTTTTCACATTTGCAGCAAATATAATCTTTGTTAATATTAGATTTTTAGAAATATTAAGAATAAAATGTAGAGAATAAAAAAAAACAAATATGTTCAAAATGTTTATAAAATGAGTTAAATTTAGGAAATTTGTTATTTTAATATAAAAATAATAGTGTATATAATGGTAATAAAAATTTTTTGATTGTATTTGACTACGAACAAATTAGAATCAATTTTATAGAGACAATGTAATTTTATCTTTGTAGTTGACTTTCTAAATTTAGAGCCAAATTTTATAGAGACAATGTATAATTTTATCTTTATAGTTGACTACCAAAAATTAGAACCCAATTATATAGAGGCGATGTAATTTTATCTTTATAGTTGACTACCAAAAATTAGAACCCAATTATATAGAGGCGATGTAATTTTATCTTTATAGTTGACTACCAAAAATTAGAACCCAATTATATAGAGGCAATGTAATTTTATATTTGTAGTTGACTATCAACAAATTAGAACCAAATTATATAAAGGCCATGTAATTTTATCTTTGTAGTTGACTATCAAAAAAATTTAGAACCTAATATTATATAATCGTACAGGGTCATCTGCACAAAAAAATTAAGAGTTGTATAAAAATTAGAGATCGGATCAAGATCATTGCTCAAGAGATTCCTGTAGAAAACAAGGATGAGCTGGTTATGTTAGTGTGTCCCAAATCTTTCCAATCCAAAATTCTCTCGAATTTTACGCAAAATAAATGATGATCAGATTTATTAAAATTGTTGTGAATGCAATTGAAATGTGTTAATCAAATTGAAATTGTGATGAACAAAATAAAATAGAAATTGGTGATGATAAAATAAAATTGTTGACGAACAAGGTTAAAGCATTTTTGTTGGTTGAAATTGTTGAAGATGAAGTTGAATGTGAATGAAGAATGAACACGGAGGATTGATAAACTCCTTATCATCATTCTTCATCGCCACCATCGGCGGATATTCTCATCGCCGCAAACTGCGGATATTTGTCCTGGGAAAAGTGGCCAATTCCGCCCCTATATGCTCCGAGCAGCATGGAGAATAAAATGTGATCAATGAACAGTGAAATGAATAAAAAATATGGAAATAATATAAATAAATATGGAAATTAAAATATAAATAAAATTATCACAAAAATCACAAATTAATGTTATTTTTGCTTATTCTTGACATTGTAATAAATGAAGAAGGACCACTCGACTTAATTTAAATATTTGTTATCATTTTAGTATTTACATTTTGGATCCAATGTCATTCCCAGATCCCTAGTTGAGAATTTCCCCAGTTCATACATACTTTTCATATACTTTTCATAAATTAAATTGATAAATAAATAAGTAAAAGCTTATTCTCTATTAAATTATTGAATAAATCTTTGCTTGGGTTTGGGTTCAGCCCTTCCAAATACTGCGCACGCTTCTACTTGGTAGCACCGAATCAAGATCGCCCTCAACTTGGCTGTTTTCTTCTATAGAGTAAAGCTCTATCAACACTTCAAAATTCTTTTGTTATGGCCGCTCCCCGAGAAAACAAAAGGAAATTTGTGAGTAGCGCAAATAATCTGGAAGTCAAGGACGGCAAAAATGATAATTCAAACGCCGAACAAAACAATCCGGAGGAAATTGCAGCAGCAAATAAAATTCCTAAACGTGCTTTCGGAAACGGAAATGCGAATAATTTGTTTGATGAGATGAGAACTTTGCTTGCGAGGATTGGACAGAAGCAAATTGAACAGGCGAAAGTGTGGAGGTAGCGACCCAAGGTTATTGAAAAAGTGCAAGAAAAGAAGATGGAAATGTTGGGACAAAAATTATGTGATGAGCCCGATGCAAAAGAGGAAATTGGGAAATCCCGTTTAGCGGGAACGATTCAAATAGCAAATGGAAGAGATGAGGATGTCAAAAATATCGTTAAATTTCCGTATTCTATGAACAATGAGAATGAATTGAGCAAAGAAACACAGCAAATAATTGCAGGCATGGAAAATATTTTGCAAAGATATCTGGCAACAACCGCAAAACAACAAAATATCAACAACAAAAATTGCAGCAAAAATGCAAAAGAACAACCGAAAATCGACAAAATTATTCCAACTATTAAACAATCAAGTCACCACCAAATCAAAAGCCAACTCGTGAAATTAGTGCAAAAATAAGTACAAGTACACCATTGGAAATGAATTTGGATTAAAGGTTTGTCCTGTACCAGACTTTCAATGCCAGAGTCATAATTTTCGAAAATTCGACAAAAAAGAATCAGATGTGACAAACAAACAATTCATCATCCGGCAGAAAATTGCGTCCATTAATATAATTCAAATTTTGCCAATGAATCACTTTGTGCAAGTGGAAGGCACACATTTTCTGGCCTAGCGAGGAAGATTCAGCCAACAATTCGAAAAATTTTCAACAAAAATAATTCCAAAAATGAACACCGCTTGGATTGGCATTGGCTATTTGCAATTAAATTGGAATTTCTTCCCTTCGGTTAAGCCGAAGCGCAATAATAAGAGAGTGGATTGGCATCCTCCCATTTCTTTTCGAATTTTCGAAAATTTTTTCAAGCATGATTGGTCAATGATTGCAAAAAGCCAAATAAAATGGAATCCCGGAAAAATTGGAGGGCATAAAATTGGAAATCCGGAAAATTCGTCACAATTTCATGAGAATGTTGGGGACCGTCCTTTGCGCTTTGCCTTCCCATCCTTTGCAACAATCGATCTGATCGAATTTTCACCAAGACGGATGAAGAAGAATGTCCGCGCATGGAAGCGCTTTCAGAGGACGGGGGAATGTAATAAATGAAGAAGGACCACTCGACTTAATTTAAATATTTGTTATCATTTTATTTATATTTTAGATCCAATGTCATTCCCAAATCCCAAGTTGAGAATTTCTCCAGTTCACACATACTTTTCATATACTTTTCATAAATTAAATTGATAAATAAATAAATAAAAGCTTATTCTCTATTAAATTATTGATTAAATCTTTGCTTGGGTTTGGGTTCAGCCCTTCCAAATACTGCGCACGATTCTACTTCCCCGTTTGAAAAGTTCTTTCTCGCTCATTCGCAACAATTCCAAGATCTTGGATCGTTGAAGATGAGGATTTTGGACGGAAAAAGAAACATCCAATTTGTAAACCAAAATATTTTAAGGTTAAATTCGAAAATTTGTTTGTAAATAAATTTTGAAATTGAAGGAAGATAAGAAGAAAGCAATTTGTGCAACTTGTGATGAAACGAATGTGGCAACTACGACAGTTGCCAAAAACTATCTGAAAAAGAGTGGGCATTTGAAAATTAAAAGAGAGTTTGAAACCGAAAAGTTGTGGAATGAAAAAAGAGGTCCGAAAAAAAAGAAAATATGATGAAAGTGAACCAAGGCAACAAAAAATGAAACAGCTTTTAATTGAAAGATATAGAGATTGGGAAATGCCAGATATTGAAGAATTGCAATTTATGAAAGATATTTTGGAAATTTTTGAATCTTTTCGCAAATTGTTAGTGAACGTGCAGGCCGAAAAAAAGACTAATATAGCCGATGTTTTCTCAAATACAAAAATTTTACGCACTATCCTCGCATCGATGAAGGTAGCATTTCAAATTATTTATTTTATGAAAAATATTGTTTAGACAAGCATTGAAATTTCAAATGAAGTTCTAGAAAAAGTAATCTAAATGTCAATTGAAGTCGATGAACGGATGAAACCTATGATTCAACTTATGCAAAATTTGATCCAATTTTTCTTGTAGCATCGGCATTGTCCCCAATTTCTTCAAATCTTTTAACCGATGCTGAAATTACTATGGCTTGTTCATTCATTAAGGATGTGGTTAATTATTATAAAAATATTTTATGATTTATTGTTATATAGATGGACAATACCCAAATTGAACCACAATACCCACAAGCAGGAGCTGAAAATATCTCACCAAGAACATCACAAAAAAATTGCAATAGGAGTTACGAAAGATAAATTGTTTCATTAAAGTAATTTGAAAGAAATCGCACAATTAGCGGTTCAGGAATACATTCCAAAATACAAGTATGTATCAAATACATTGGGTCTTGGAATTTCAATAAAAATTCAAACATTCTAAATATTCGGAATGATATTTTCAATGCGATAAGAAACTATAAGTTGGAATATAATTTTTTAATTTAGGAATGGGATTGTATCAAAATTTTGGCCCTAAATATCTTCGCCATTCCGGCTTCTAGTGCACCTATTGAAAGAGTATTTTCTTTGGCCGGTTTTAATACTTCTGGAAGACGAAATCGCACAAAAGCTGAACTTTTAAACAACAAATTTTTTGGTTACCTCAACGAATATTTATGTCCTATTCCAAAATAAAATAAAAATTTAATACTTAAAATTTCGTATTATATTTTTACAACATTGCATAAATATTTTTCTAGGATTTTTTCTTTATAAAAATGATAAAAAATGATATGATAATTAATGATAGTGCTAAAATGATATGATAATGATATGATAATGATAATTGCCACTATCATTATCATATCATTTTGAATTATACCATTTTGAATATCATATCATATCATATCATTTTGAAAATTTTGGTATCATGAAAACACTGATTAAACTATTCCACAGCAGTTATTTTCATTGGCATCACACAGACCGTTTTGTCCGCAATTGTCGCTTCCGCAAATGTCGTAACAAGTTAAGCATTTATCCAAAAAAATTTTTCGCTTATTATTAAACTTCTAGCCAAAATCAAATAAAAATTTTGTTAATAAATAATAATGAATTTATGATGTTAAATTATCTAGAAATACAATATAATTTTGCAAATTGATAACAGTGGTAGAAATTAATAAAAATTTAAATATGTGCAAAATTAAAATTTAGTAAAATATGCACTAGCATTATTTAAGGAATACAAAAATATATTAAAAAATTTTTTTTTGAATATCATATCATATCATTTTGAAAATTTTGGTATCATGAAAACACTGATTAAATTATTACACAGCAGTTATTATCATTGGCATCACACAGACCGTTTTGTCCGCAATTGTCGCTTCAGCAAATGTCGTAACAAGTTAAGCATTTATCCAAAAATTTTTTCACTTATTATTATTAAACTTCTAGCCAAATCAAATAAAAATTTTGTTAATAAATAATAATGAATTTATGAGGTTAAATTATCTGGAAATACAATATAATTTTGCAAATTGATAACAGTGGTAGAAATTAATAAAAATTTAAATATGTGCAAAATTAAAATTTAGTAAAATATGCACTAATATTATTTAAGGAATACAAAAATATATTAACAAATTTTTATGCTAACTATATAATAAATTTATTCTTTCCTTCATCTCTACTACTTTTTTCTATAAAGTGCAATCTATTATTTATAAATCTAGGCAAAAGTAGGAATCTTCAAAAAATGGTCTACAATCTACAATGCTCATCCATTATCGACAATAAAAATTTTAATAAATACCTACCTTTGCCTATTATTGACCATTTTGTCTTCATCGACATTTATAAAATCGATGGCCTACTATTGATTTCTTATTTTATATAAATATCATAATAAATGAAAATTATTTTGAAAATTTTGTCAACATTGTAAATTCCCTGGAAATATTTTATTTTATCTAATTTTTTAAATTGGATGTGCACTAAAATTATCGCTTGCATTTATTTATATACTTAATCGTATGAGCCGATTGTTTATCCAAATTTTGAACATAATTAAAAAATAAAGAGAAACAATGATTTCTTGGTACAATCCACTCTCAAAATCAAAACCTATATTGGGTTTGGGTGTTTTCAATTACAATAATTTTAATGAGTTTAAATTTATTTAGTTTAAAAATTTTTCGACATAATTTTATTTCATTAATTAATAATAAAAATTCACCAGCTAAATTAAATATTTAAATATTGATAAACTCAATTTATTTCGTCAATTTGAAGAGAATCCAGATCATTAAAGAATGAAGGCAAAAATCAACAATATAATATGTATTTATGTAGAGAAGAATTTTTTTCTTACAATTTAATTCCCAAAAAATATTTTTTTTATAAAAAAAAAAACACTAATCTGGCATCTATAAAATTCATCTGAATTCTGAAGCATAAGATAATGCTAAGTTTTTTTAATAAAATTTCAAGAATGATAAAAATTTTAAAATTTTCCTAAAAACAAGTGGAATTGAAACTTTCTCGGAAAACCGGCGGAATTGAAACTTTTCGGAAAACAGGCGGATTAAAATTTTCCGGAAAATGCGGAATTAAAATTTTCGGAAAACATGTGGAAATAATATTTTCCGGAAAATAGATGTGATTAAAACTTTACGGAAACGAATCTTCCGGGAATACAGGTCTACCTAGACAGCAAAGCATAATAAATTATATGCTAAATTTGTTTTTAACCTCACTCATGATATTCAAAAAAGTCATTTTTTAAAAATAAAAATTTTTGAGAAATTCAAATCATCAATTGCCAGAAAAATAATAACAACAATAATAAATCTTGACATTCATTCAATTTCTAATTCATAATTTTATGTATTTAGTCTGTTGAAGTTGAAAAAAAAATTTAATATAACATTTTTCATTTCATTGGATTTATATGAAAAATATTGTAGGGACTCAAACAGGAATAAAATTAAAATTTGTTCAATCAATAATAATTATAATATTGATAAAATGGCTTCATTGTCGGCTGATGTTCCCATTGCTGTTGAAAATCCAAATCAGTTTCCAACTGAGGAAGAATTGTGATGTAATTATTATTATAAAAATTATGGGAATATTGAGAGTAGTGCGAGGATTGCATCGAGGAATGAGGCATGGATTCTATGGATGGTGGTTGCAAATTTTGATTTATAAGATCAGTAGTTTGCACGAATTCAGCCTCTTTTCCTTTTCTTCCCAATTCCCGTTCTTCCTCTTCTTCCTCATCCTCTTCTTCTTCTTCTTCCTCTTCTTCCTCTTCTTCTTCTTCTTCCTCAACCTCTTCTTCTTCTTCCTCATCCTCTTCTTCTTCTTCTTCTTCTGCTTCTTCTTCTTCTTCTTCTTCTTCTTCTTCTTCTTCTTCTTCTTCTTCTTCTTCATCCTCATCTTCATCATCAACCGTTTCTTTTTCTTCCTTTTTTTCTTCCATTTCCTCAATCATCTCCCCTTCCTCCAAACCATTTTTTCGTGCCATCAGGCTCAAATCACGCTGGCATTCAGCCAATTCTAGCTCATTGTTAACATCAAAAATTGTGCTGATCATATCCATGGCATCCATGTATTTGAGCATTCCCTCGGATTGACCATAATTTTCTTGCTGAAATGTGATCAGCATTCTGCTGAATGCACAACTCTCCACATGCACTATTTTGCGGGCAGAGGGCGAAAGTTTAGGTGTTGCTGCAAAATTCATTTTTTTTTTAAATCGAAAGGATATTTTGAAGAAAAAAGAGAAAAATATTTATAATACTATTTATAACGATAAAATACTCAATTTTGTTTGTTTTTGGATTCGGATATATTTCAATACGGTCATTTTATCTAAAAATGGAACTAAATTTTAAAGCATCATCACAGAAATATGGGAAGTAACAAGTAAATAAGTGATATGCCTCGAATAGATTTAGTAAAATTTTGAAACAATTAATTTATTAAATTTAAAAAAAAAATCACCAAAATGCGCAAGGATCAGAGCGAGCAAAAGGGAAAATTCCTCCGGGGTAAATAATTTATTTTGAATTTTTCGTATCAAATCCAAGTGTAATTTGTTCAATTTACTAAAAAAATAAGTATTTTTTTGTAAATTTTATTCCTACTCATTCGTTTCGCCCCCATTGGCATTGAGTAATTCTACGTTGATCCCAAATAATTTTGTTCTGCCCTCCTGGACACTATAAAAGGCATTGATGAACAATGAGGCAGGACCATGGACGCGCAAGAACAATTTCAACTGGATGTAAAATGGAGTAAATTAAAATATTTTTCCTTTTAAATTTTCATGCCCCATAGATTTTTATTTTAAACAGATTGGATTTGCCCATAAGATTTGATATTAAATTGGGCCTTAATTAAACCTATTTTCCTTATGCATATCAATTAAATTTTTTGGCTTCAAAAATTTAAAAATTTTTAAAAAATTAAAATATGATTGCCATTTTATGAAATTTTTTATCTAATAAAAATCCAAAAATATGATTATAAAATTTTGTCAGATTCTAACAAACTACCAAAGGTATTATTAAAAATCAATAAATTGGAACCTTATCCTCCGGTTCGAGTTCGCCGAAAAATGCCAGCGATTTGATTGTTGAGAAGCAAAGGAGTTTGTCAAATTTATGCAAATTTTTATCTACCTCCCTGACGTATTCTCGCTGGTTCAAAATTTGTTGAATTAATTTCTAAAAAATGTGAGAATTAATTTGCAGAAATTTGCGGCAATGTTCCATCTTCATAATTGATATACATTTGAGTTTAAATTCAAAGAAAATATGTGACTTAACAAGAATATCTATTACTACAATTTTTATTCATCCATGATTGCCTTTGTAAAAAAAACTTACAAATTCACTTTTACATGCATCAATATCAAACCATTCCGCTAGGGTTGGCACCAAATTTGAGCTGGTTTTGCCGGCCAATTCCATTTCAAAAATAGATCCATAGAATTGCATTGCGTTCAAGTTTTTACTCAAAAATTGTGGATCTCGAAATTTGCGCAAATATTTTTCCATTTCCCAAACAATTGAATTTTTATTCAAATTTTTATCTCCATTTTCTCCAAATTTTCCTTTTACATTTCTATTTTGAACAACTGCATAAAAAAATACTATGAATGACTAAAATGATTTTGGCTATTTTATCTTATTAGGCTAAATGAAATGGATAATGGGCATCATTAAAGTTAAATCTATTTTAATTACTTTTTAATGGTCAAAAGACATTCAAATTTTTTTTGATGCTTTTAGGAAAATTCTATTTTTTTTCCATATTTCTAGATTCTATTGCATTTTCCAACTATGAAAATATGAGGAGAATTGAAAAGATGCTGAATGTGGTTCATGGACATAAGAATTCATAAAGGTCTGAACAAATTTTGATAATTTAATATTTGATTAAAGACGATACTTTTAGCTATTTAATAATATTATTTAGTTTAAGAAATGATTAAGTTGTGTCAAAAAATCTAAAATTTCGCTAATTTATAGTTGAAATAATTTTAAATGCACATAGCTTTATCAATTCTGATAAATCTACTCTTTTTATACTAAAATCATTATAAAATTCTTTAAGTTCTTAAAAGTAGCGATGTCAAATTTGCCTAGTGACAAATTAAGGGATTCGAATTCAATATTAGTAAGCAATATTTTTTCCAAATCCCCTCATTTTTACAACATCGGCTATTTTATTTTGCTTTGACTAATTTCGAAACTCACATTCTTCGATCATTCCAACGGCAAAGCATTTATTCAGCCTACAATGGCGGCAACAATTTCTCTTTTCTAAAAAAATATTTTAAAAAATTTAAAAAATTAAAATAAGCACACCATATTCAATTGGACAATTGCGCTTCAATCGACAAACATATTCCCGTTGATCAACAATGGATTTGCTGAAATGCATAAATTAAAATTTATGGCATCCAAATGTTTTTATGACCCGGAACGATAAATATTTTTATAAAGAATTTTATTTGAAAGAATTTCTAAAATAAGTGACTATAAAAATTGTCGCCATATAAAACAACAAAATCGTTGAATATATTTTTTTGAAAATTCAAAGAATGGACTGAGAAAAAAAAATGAAAATTCGTTAAGAATGGACTAAAAATAAAAATAACAAAATTCGTTAAATTATATTTACATGAAATATAAAATTAGTAAATTCAAGAATAGAATAAACAAATGGATGATAAATTAAAAATAGTAATTTTCGCAAACAATAACTTTATTTTATTTATTTCCAAATGTCAAATTCCTAGTCTTAGCTCTAGTTCGATTAAAATAAGGATTGTATTTGTTTCCAATAAATCAATTTACCTATATCATTTATAAAATTAATAAAATGAATAATCTAAAATTATTAATTAGTTTCCAAATTATTATTTTCAAAAAGTCAAAATTTTTAAAATATTATTTTCAAAAATTATAATTTTAAAATTATTATAATTAGAGGTAGTCGCTCTACCGTATACAACGCTGTATTTCTGCTTTATTGCGGTATTTTGCTGTATCTGTATTTTGCTGTTTATACAGCATCTTATCCGTACAACAAATTTTAAGGGGGAAAATATAGTACGGAATACAGCAAATTCCATTTTGCCAACCTCTAATTATAATATAATTTCCAAAAGGGATGGTATTTAATTTTGTGAAAAAATGAAAATTGTGAAAAGAAACATTGAAAATTGCAGAAAATTTATATCGATTTAACGGGTTTGTCCTAGACTCCCAAATTTTATACCATTGGATAGAACTCATCATGACGCATCGATTGTTATATATTTTGTCTTGGTTTGATCAAAAATAAGGGTTTTAATTAACTTAAACCGTTTTATGGGTTTTGGTTCAAAACAAATTAAACCATGAAAAATTATATACCATTCGATGCGTCTTGACGAGATTTGTCGATTGTGTATAAGATTTGGGAGTCAAATAAAAACCATTAAATGGTTATAAACTTCGCAATTTTCAATGTTTTTTTTGCAATTTTAAATATTTCCATTTTCAAATGTCTCAAATTTTGTATTTTCCACTCTTTTCTTTGTATTTTAATAAAAATAAAACTAATTATACAAAAAATCTACTAATTATTTTAATTTTTCATTAATCAAGTGCAATTTATTTTCAAATAAAAATGAAAAAAATAAATCGCAGATTTACCGAAAAAATGCGGCGCAAGCCATGCATGAAGTGACGCCAAAATTTTTGCAATCCGCCGCAGCTCCACAAACCATACATATTTTTTTTATTGACGAGTGTGATTTTTTTTGTTTTCGTTGAGTTCGCACCATTTTGGCAGTAAAAAAAATATTAATTATATTCTAAATCAAAAAAATTAATCACATAATAATTATTATCGCATTCTTGAATATTATATTTTTAAACACATTTTAAAATATGCCAAGTTTTAAATGGAGGTTCTGAAAATTTTTAAAGATATTTTGTTGAGTTTTTTGGTTCGATCTGAATGCCGATGTTTTGCACTATGTGGAGAGAGCGCTTTTTTTGATGAGCCCAAAAAGAGTAATATAATTTTTCAAATATTTTTATAAAACACAAATATAATTGGGTAAGCATGGAAATATTCTTTTGAGAATGGTCATAATGAAGCCCTAATTATTTTAAATAAAAAGTCTAAATGAGTTAATTTTGAGATATTTACGATAAGCAACTCATAAAAAATAATAATTAATTACGACATCAAAAACTTGGCCAATTTCTTTTTTTAAAAGTAAAAAAATCATTAAATAAAGAAAACAGCAGATATCAAAATGAAATATTTAAATTATTAAATATTTTTCCATAAAAATGAATTTTCTGGAAGTTTATTTGAACCAGTTTATCGCATTTTCAATTTTTGCCCTGTTTGATTAGGTCAATTGGACTTAGGTCGGTCATAAACATGCTCGATTGGAATTATCTGAATATTTAAATTGTGGAATTTTGGAAGAAGTTATTTGAAATGCCGAAAATGTTGCTTGTATTTATATCGCAATCTCCAAACAGTTCCATCCGCACTCCGGTCTACACCTTCCAAATCCGACCAAATAGAACAATATCCAAACCACTACGCTCCATTGCACTTCTTCTCGAAACCTCCATCCATCTCTTTTTGCTAAATCCTGCTAAACAAAATTTAGGCCTCAAGATTTCCTTCATTTCTTCTTGTACAGACCATTAATTTGTTTTTTTTCGTTCTTTTTGTCTGGACCAACCTTCGATTAGTTCATTTGAATTGAAGTTCAAATTCAGCCCTAGTGACAAATTTGAATCATTTTCGTTATAAATGTTCTGATCGTCTCTATCACAAGACTAATCCTGATCGTGCATCAAGCCACAAATTTTCTGTCTAGAGAAATATTTGTTTGTGAGCGAATATCATTCAAATTATTGGAAGGAATACCTTTTACGCAAATTTTTAGTCACCCGACAGATCGGTCTCAACATTCCGTGCTCGACACAACGGGCCCAACATAACGGGCGCACAATTTCGGGCTCGACTCTTTGGTCCCAACATTTCATGTATGTTTTAGAGTCTATATTTAGAGTTGATACAGAAGGATTCAACCAATATAAATATATAGTTGACTACGAAAAATAGCATTTTCTCTAAAATTTTGATAGTTAATCAAATTCTTGTATTAATTATTGATATGGGTTTATTTAATAATTAATTGATTAATTAACCGAAATTGCCTGGAATAAAAAAGGGGTCAATTACTTGGGAACTATCTACTGTAATGTGAGTATAGGCGGATTAAGGGGGAAAGTATGGGATAAGGATGTACGGATTTGATGGGGAATGAATGGGCTAATTTACCGGGCAACAACAAAGGTTGCCAAAGGATTGGGCAATGCAAAGATTGCCTGAAGAAAGGATTGGGCAATTACAAAGATTGCCTGAAGAAGGGTGGATGTGGGGAAAGAAAGGCCAAAGCGAATTGCCAATTTACAAAGAATTGGGCTTAGGATGAACAATGTCGGGAATGGCCAGTTCCCTTCTTATAATGCTATGAAATTGATGAAAATGTGATTAATGTAAATGAATAAAGCTAATTTACTAAAGGGAATATACTTATAAAAGAGGGGAGTTAATCTACTGTAAATTTGGAAATGGAATGTTTGAATAGCTTAAGGCTATTCAATTAATTAACTAAGTAAATGATGTAAATTGGGCCGGTGTTAAGAGCCTTAGTTATAAGCTTAACCTTACTCAGTTAGACCCGGGGGAAGAACCAAGGATAAACTTAAAACCTCACTGCTGGTTTTGCAATGGAAGAGAATTTATGATTAAATTCCTTTTTTATCCACAAAGGGAAAATCGAAGCACAAAATTGTTCAAGAAGTGAAAATTGTGAATATGGGGGGAACATAGAATGGATGAAAATGGGAGGAGTTGGGAATGTTGGTTTGGCCTCCGGCGCACACCTGGCCAAAAGAAGAAGGCAAAGTGGCAGTGGAAGGCGATGGGGCAAAGTGGCAGTGGAAGGCAATGGAATGGACGGGCGCATTAGGGCATTGGGTTGATGGGGGTCAGCAATGGAAGCCAAGCTAAAAATAGAGGGAACAAAGATGTGGGGAATAGATTAGGGGCCAAGGGGTTGAGGGTGGGAACGTGGGCAAACCGATGGACGACCAAAGGTCCATCGATTTGACTTTTGATTTCGCAGATTGCTGCAAAGGCAATCCGCGACACTCCCACCAAATAAAGAAGACCACCCGGGGAGAAGGGGACCACAAGAGAACCCCCTAAGTTTAGTATCTGTTCCGTCCCCTTTTTATTGTCCTCCTTACGTCTGAACGCACAAAGGCATCCGGTAAGGAGTCAGTAACGATGTCGTCTTCCTCGTTGATTGCCTGAATTTTGGGATTAATTGGATTCCCTCCCAATTTTAGTGCTTCCAATTTTTGAATTTCCCCTATTGCTTCCCTTTTTCTTTCTTTCTTAATTATCCTCCTTATTCTAACTTCCATGACTTTGGTGTATACAAGGTAACACCATTGGATGATAATGCCCGAAACTGTGATACGGGTGACAAAGACCCATCCATCGAATTTTGACCATAATGTCCCCCATATCGAGAAATTCTCGTCCGACAAAACGTCGGATGACCCTCCACCGGAGGAAGCTGGACCTTTTCCAGTCTTCAAAGAGAACTGACTAGTCCGATAGGATTTGAACAAAGTCATCATGTCCAATTGACCTTCGGTTAAGTTGGTGATTATTAACTTTTGGAAAATTTGCAGATTTGTCTCTGGCAAATTGTGGTTCCACGCTTTGTTTTGCGTGTTTAATTCGCTGATATTTTTGACCAATTCTTTGGTACCAGTCAGTTGATTTACTTGGAAAAGTTTTCCATCAACAAAAATTGCTTTATGTTGATGCTCCAAGCATGGAACAGTTTTTGCTTCATTATGCAAGATCATTGTTTTCGGATCGAGGTAAGTCTCAAAGGGCTCACTATTCTCGAACAGAGTTACATTGACTAGCAACCTGTCAAAGCAGGTATCGGCAGGAACAATTTGGTACTTGTACACAAAGGAACAAGACCAGTATTCCAGGATATTTCCTGTTGCCCAACTTCCAGCCAGAATGGGAGAATTGGCCAATTCTCTGATCAATAATGTTGGGTTGATATGCGAGAAATCATGGCCGAATAGAGAATCCGAAATATAATCACACACAAACTTCGTGTAAGCTTGGAGCGAATTTCGCAATTCTCGATCGGCGAACATGGCTCTGGCTTGGAGTTGTGTTTCCAATTGACTGACTCGTACCTGGCCATCAAAGGGCTCTTGGGCTTCTCTTTTTGACCTTTTCTTGATCAGATTTATCATTGTTTCATATTCGTCATGTTCGATCGCGAATCCTTGCTGGCTAATCACCAACTGATTATTGCAAGAGGTTATTCGCTCCGGATTCTCGGCGAATGTTAGGGACATGTCTGGTGGATTGCTGAGCCATCCGCTTCTGTAGAAAATGCCATTTCTCTTTTCAAATCTTTTGAAAATGCAACGGCGATAATCAGAAGTCAAAGCTTCAGTTCCTTGTCCCTTTTCTGTCTTCCATACGATGATGGATTCGTCTCTTATTCGGCAATATCCATCCGAATATCGGCATTGAGCCAAATTGTCAAAGGGTGAAGTGACTTCTTCTGAACCCGGTCGACTGATCAAAGTCAGATTTTTCAGAATGCAATTTGTGGCCACTGCTCTTTTCTTTCCTATTGACCAATAGGATAGCTCATAGGCTAATTTTTTCCCCGTGGTCATTGTCCCTTCTGGGTCTCCAAAGAGAAATCCTTCTCTACATTTATGTCGTTTTGCCATTTCTTCACAGTCTTCCTTTGAGACTGACAAAATTTCCTGATTAGGTATTTCAAAGGGATCATTGAACCAGTTCTTCCAATATGTCATTTCATGTCGAATGATAGAACATTCGAATCCGGAAAAGGTATAGTCGATTTGGTTAGGCTTATACAAAGTAAGGCTAAAGTTAGTGGGTTCATGGTCAAACAATTGTCCGAAATTTAGGCAACTATTATGATTGTGCGAAATTTTCACAAATTTGGATTCACTATTAAAGTGACACACCATTGGTTGGCTACCCATGATTACTGAGCAACAAAGGCTCAGTGAATATAATAACAAAATTGAGCTCACGTGCAAAGACGAATTAGTCCAAATTCTTCTTTTGTACATACCCTTTGTCCTTTTAAATTTTGATTGTTTCTTACCCTTTCGCGGAGGCAATAATCCGGCATCAATCCATTCTTCTTCATCGCTCAATGTCAAGGGTTTGCTGTACTCCATTGGTGAGGTTGTTCGAGCGGGTTGTATTGATCGATTTTCGTTCATCGCAAAGGATGAAGTCGCTTCCATTCTTGACTCAAAGGTCGAGGTAGACGATGTTGTTATCATCTCAAAGGATGATGAAGAACCTTTGCCATTTGATGGTGCCTCTGGCTCAAAGGCCATTGGGTGAATTTTGTCATGGACTGGGACCAACAGCTGTGCCTTTCCTTTCATTTTTCTAATATATTCTGCGTTGTCCATCCCAATTACTCCTAAAGCCTTTCCCAATTCCGTCCAATTGCATTCCTGGATGTGGTCAATGGTCGCGTTCACATGCGTTAAGAATTTCTGCCAACACTCAGGACCGATGCAGCTTGCTGCATTTCCCTCTCGCTTGAATGGTGTTACTATTAGCACGGTCATGTTTTCAAATCTCTCTGTTCTGGGGGCAACCTTTCCTTCTCTTGGCAAAACCTTTGATGTATGGAATTCCGTTGTTTGTAACCATTTTAAGAAACCACAAAGGGTATCCAAAACGGGTTTCGTTGTCGTGAATTCTCCCTTGAGGCCCTGGGCGAGTCGAAGGTGTTTTTCAACATTTAAATAATCCTCAATCATGACTTGACCGTAAATAGAGGGATAACGTTCAAACAAATTCGGGAGTAGTCCTAACTTCGTTAGATACGTCTGAACAAGAAGCACCAGGCTGAACGAGTTCAATCCTTGATGTTTCGGATCGACAAAGCGATCGGCGAAGGAGCGGATGACATTGCAAATGACGGGAAAAAGTGGGTTGATGTTTATTAACGTTCGCAACCATATCCCGTTAAATATCTGTTCGAGTTGATTCGAATTTCCGATCGAAATGTCGATTGCTTTCCCTTTGTATTTGATCATGAGAATGGGACATTTTTTGGACCGAATTACTAATGGCCGCTCGTCAATGGTCATCCGTCGGCAGAGTATTCCATTCATGGCGTTCAAAAGGGCTACTGGTTCGAGGTTCACTTCAAAGGTGAACACCACTACCACGTCGAGGTCCGAACCTTTGCGCCCTAATCCGGATAGGCTTGAACCAAAGGGAAAAGCTGAAACCGATTTCCATGAGTTTAAGGCCCTATCTATCTCTTCAACAATTTCTGCCTTCTTTCTAAGCTCTTCTTCATCTTCCTTTTCTTGCTCATATTTGTCGAAGATAAGAGCCGTCAGCCGGTTTTTGTCCAAAGCTGGGTTATTGATTTGAAGATTCTCGAAAAAATGTGCGCACGCGGAATCATTTGGCTCAAAGGCCGGTTCAGTGTTTACATTTTTTTGCAATTGATCATTTATTGGCGCAAAGGCCAATTTACCTTGTCCTTGTGGCTGCTGTTGCATCTCCTCACGGATTTCCATCAAAATTCTCCCAAGGTTGTTTTGTCCGCGCAGCCGATCAAGGTCCAAATGTGGTCGTCTTTCAAAGATTTCTCGATGGTCACATCCAATACCCCAGTCGCTGTCGGACGACATCTCAAAAATATGGGCATTTCCTGTCTTCAGCAAAGTGGTACGAGCTGGTTCGTTGCGGAATTTGGCAACCAATCCTTCCTTCATTATGCCATATTTAATCCGGCTCCATTGATATTGGTCGAGGCCAATTTTATGGGCTTTGCATTCCTCCTTTATTTGAGCAGGTGTCCAATTGAAGTTGACAATTTCGTAGGCCAGTGTAGATCGATTTGCGAAGAGAGCCTTCTGTTGGCAGTACCATTGTTCTGAGGACGTATAAAGTTGGTTGTTGATTGTGAATCTGGTTTCTTCATTGAAGTTTGAAAGGTGGAATTTTTTCGTGAAGAATCCTAGTGCTTCGCCAAAACGGCCGCAATCCACAATTATACAATCTGGCTCAAAATTGGGATAATCGACGGGAATTGCTGGAAATACGCGAAAAGCAGGTTGTTCGTTTTGCTCTTCCATAGGATACACAGGTGGTGCTGTTGGACTCGTTGTTCGTAGACCATCAACAAAGGATGGATTGTCGCGTAGACCATCAACAAAGGATGGATTGTTGCTTAGACCGTCAACAAAGGATGGTTCGTTGTATGGGCCATCGACAAAGGATGGACCTTGTTGCAGCGTATACGATTCTTGGGAGAATACGGCATTTATCACGGATCTTTGTCCAAATGTTGGCTGCTTCATCATCGATGACGGCCCTGCTTGCTCACTGTTGGATTTGATCTCGTTCCATTTGCGTTTTGATGTTTTGCTCTTTGCCTCATCAATGAACTTGTCGAGAGCTGAGTCTTTGTTTTGTCTATCATAGGGTATTCCTTCGTCGACGAGTTGGTCATGGATGAGTTCCAAATCCAAGTTCAGTGGCACACTGATGCAGGTCGCATCAGGGAAATAAATATTGGAGCCAATCCAGAAGACTTTGATGTGTCGAGTTGCCGTTAAAAGGCTTTCGATGAATTGAGCTGCTTTGTTGTTTATGTCATCATGGGTCCAAATCACGAATGCCTTGACTTGACGCCGAATGTCCATGCGTTGGAAAAGTGAATCCCACCAATCGGCTGCTTCGAGTGACTTGACAAGCAATAAACAGCGCATGAAGTTTATTTGGAAGAGCTTTGTCAAACGAATTATTCGAATGTCGTTGCCGAGAAAAAGGACCGGCGCAGCCACAGATATTTTTCCATCATACTTTGTTGTTTTCAGCATGATTCGTTCATCTTCAGTCAATTTCTCTGGCAATGATTCCATTTCGTCACTGGGCATGTCATTCGTGTAAAGGGTGACACCTTCCTCGACCATCGTTACACCTGAAATTGAATTGTTATAATTATCCGCAAAGGGATTTTCATCTTCTTCAGAGTTGCCCTGATCTGTTCCCCTAGTTTGGATTTCCGATTCCGAATCAAATTCTAGTGGGTACAGGTTTTTTATTGCGCGTTCAAAGAGCTTATTACCGATTTTAACTTGCGCTGTGCGTGAAGATACAAAGTCTTCGATTTTGCCTAATTTCCAAGCGGAGCGCGGCGCATTTTGATCTGCAACTATAACTACATCGCCAATCTTGGGAAACTTCTCGCCTCTTTTGAGGCATCCAAAGTGCCTTTCTCTTAATCCAAGTAGATAAGAAGTCTTCCATTCATTCCAGAATTGATTAGCGATGAGCTGCGCATTTTTATAGCTTTCAAGCAGTTTATCTTTTCTTGATCTGATCTCAACATAATCGGGATCATTTGGATCGAATGTTTCTGATGAAACGTCCGGTCCATCCATCGAAAGTGACGGGGAAACCAAGTCAATTGGTCTCAAAGGACGAATGACTTCGTTTTCCGATAAAAAACTCAAAGGTCTTTCATTTATGATTCGCTCGATTTCAATCAAAGTTGTCCACAATTCCTCAAAGCTTAAAAGCTTGTTCCGGATTTCCCTCTTCATGTGGTATTTGACTATCCCTATTAACCGCTCATATTGGCCACCGCGCCATGGGGCACATGGGGAATTAAAGAACCATTCAATTTGGTTCTGCGTGACAAACTCTTTCACTTCTTTCGATGTGTATATGCCATCCCAACTTGCTCTGAGTTTGGCATTTTCTTCAGCCATTGCTTTAATTGCCTTTTCGCCCAAAATAAAATTTGAGCCATTGTCACTTATAATTCGCTTCGGTACTCTCCAACGGCGAATAAATCGCGTAAAAGCGAGAACGAATTTCGCTGCTGAAGCGTCTGTGACAATTTCCAAATGTATCATTCTTGTTCGAGCGCATGCAAAGATGGCTCCCCAAACTTTGTGTTTGTCCTTTCCGCAGGTGGACTTAACTGCTAATGGTCCAAAATAGTCAATGCCGACCGTTTCCCATGCCATTTCTCCCGAGACTCTGTATTCTGGGAGAGGGGGTTCATCCGGATATAGGTAAGCCTTGACTTGGAATCTTGCACAAAAACCGCAAAGGGTTTTCTTATTCTTCTTTATCACTTGAATGATTTTTTGTCGGCAACTGGGAATCCAATATTTGGTGCGAATCGCAGCAGTTAGATTCGTCACACCAGCATGTTTTCTGAGCAGGTGTTCCTCCTTAATGATTAAGTCAGTGATTGGGGCTTGCTTCGCAATGAAGATTGGATGGATGCTGCTGAGTTCGATTTTGCTCTTTTGAATCCTTCCTCCTGCTTTCCAAATTTGATTTTCTTGGAAGAGCCCGAGACTGATGATAGTATCATTCGATGGAGGAAACATTGCTTGGGCTTCAAGAATAAGCAAATTTTCGGCTTCCTTTAATTCGTCCACCTTCAAAGGTGTCATTTCTGAAAATGCCAAATTTAATTCTATGGGCTTATCTGGTTTGGATTTGCCCTTCCGCTTGAAAAATTCGATGGCTCTAATCAAGTAGGCTGTTGCATTCTTCAATCTGCGTAATTGTGAAAAATTTTCGTAGTTGAACAATGGAAACACAAGGGGTTCATTTTGGGTTATATTGGCCATGCTCATTTCCAATTGCATTCCGGCTTTTTCCACTGGAATATATGTTTTGGGATCAAAGTCCCTGATGCTTTCGGGCCATTTGGCTTCTTCCAAATGAATCCAATCAGGTCCTTTAAACCACAAAGGGTTATCGATCAATTCACTTGGAGTGCATCCACGAGAAGCCAGATCTGCTGGGTTTTCTTTTCCTGGAATGTGTGTGACCCTAAACTTCCTGAGTACTTTGACTCTATTGTTGATGAATCGATTCTTTTCCTTGTATGTTTTCAAATAATCAACAACGTCAGTGGAGTCGGTCCAAATACGGATTACATTGATTGGAATCGTTTTTTCCACTTCCTTCTTCACAAAGCCAATGTTGTTGACTGCTAATCTTGCTGCATGTAATTCTAAAGATGGAATGCTTCTGTCTATGCGTTCCAGTTGAGTGGGAATCACAAGACTTTTGGCATAAATGAGATTGCATGAGATTTCATCATTCTTTCCGACAATGCGTAGGTAAATGGCGATGCCTAAACCTTCGATTGAAGCATCGGAAAATGCGTGAAGCTCATATCTTTTCGCTTTATCTTTGGGAATTTCCGCACAAAGGCGGGGAAATTCAACCATTTGATCATTCCAAAGGGTCATTAACTTTCTCCATTCAATGACTAATTCATTGTTAATCACTGTATCCCACTTCAACTTCTTATCCTTTTCAACTTTTTGCATAATCAATTTGCCTTTCAAAACGATTGGTCCAGTCAAACCAGTCGGATCGTATGGTTTGTGAATTTGGGAAAGGATTGAACGACGAGTGATCGGCTTGTCCATATCAAAGTATGGGAATTTGACCGCCAAAGTGTCCTTTCGAACATTCCAATGTAAGCCTAAAAGCTTAGTCATTTCCCCTTCCGTTCTGTCTTCTTCTGGCAGTTCCAGAATTTCTTGCCATGCATTTGAAGTAAATTCGCGAACATTCATGTTAGCTTCTTTAAAAATTTTCTTCAAATATTTGTAATTCCTTTTCGTGTCTTCTGCTCTTTCCATTTCGATGGATATATTGTCGACATACGAATCCGATTCCAAATTGCGAACAATGTCTCCTTCATACAATTTGAAATGATTGTTGAGCACCACTTGCAAATGTGCTGGACTGCAAATCACTCCAAAGGTGACTCTGCAGAATCTGAATTCAGTCAATGTCCTTTGGTCATTCGGATCTGTGAACCAAAGAAATCTAAGTGCATCCCTATCCTCTGGTGCGATTCCAATTTGGAGGAATGCCTTTTCAACATCACAAGTCATCAAATATTTCTTCAATCTTGATCGAATCAAGATTCCAGTTAAATCATTGTAAAGCTTGGGTCCTTTGTTCAAGCATTCGTTCAAAGACGGATACTCTTTGCGAAGTTTTGCACTTGCATCGAACACGATTCTAATCTTTGTAAATACTTTGTCCTGCCTCTCAACAAAGTGATGAGGTAGATAGTGTGTGACTTGACTTCTTTTCTTTGGTGCTATTTCAATTATGCCTTTTTTCAATTGATCTTCAAAGATCTCATTGTATTGCTTCATCAATGCTGGATTTTCCTTCAGCTTTTTCATTGTTGATCGAAGCCTTCCAATGGCGAGTCCATAATTATCTGGAAGTGCATGAACTTCATCATTCCAGCTTAATTTGACTTCATATCTTTCGCCATTGAAGTACAATTTGTCTTCAAAATCCTTTAACCATTTCTCATCATCATTGCTTATTAAATCCGAAAGTCCGATATTCTCGAGCAAATTCTGTCTTTCGATCAGTTTATCGAGATTGGCATCTGATACCTTTCCTGAATTTTCGTTGAAGTCAAACTCAAAGGTTTGATCCATCACACAACCAGTGATTGCTTCTTCCTTGTATTCTATTTCATGATATTGAAGCGTTTGGTTCCTTTCGGCATATTTAATTTCATTGAAATGCTCGATTTTTCCTTCACCGCTGATTATCGGTCCCAGTTTGGATGAACTGATCCAAAATCCATTCGGCAGTTCTGTGACTGGTGTAATGCCCAAATGATTGTAATAATCACCGCCAATCAGGATTTCTGGTTCCTCCATTGTTGGTTTGAATTTAATCTTATTCATTTTGAGCTTATTCAGAATCTTTTCTTCGTATTTGATGTAAGGCAATTTGGGCATCACACTATTGATTGATCGAACTTTGATTAGCATGTCCAATTCCTTTCCTTTTAGACCGAGTTCAAAGACTCCAGTTCTGAATTGTCCTAACTTCTTTCCACCAATTCCGGTAATTTCAATGTTGGTTGTTTTTAAAGTTTCGAGTCCTAATTCTTTGATGAGTGAATCCTTGGCATAGCTTTTGTGGCTGCCATCATCCAGGAAACCTAAAGTGCATTTTTTCTTCTTCTTTGAATCCAATGGATTGTACACGGTGATTTGTGCACATTTGAGTAAAGAATGCACTTCAGTCGAATCCTTCATGCATCCGCTTGCCACAAGTGTCGAAGCACTCATTTCGGATTCGGATGTCTCATTCGCATTCACTTGTTCTTTCTTGATCTTGATAGTATATCGTTTCGGACATAAAGCCGGGTGATGCTTAATAGTTCTACAAAGGATACATTTAAGCTTATATCGGCTGCAGTCGCTTGCGAAATGTCCAGGATTGAGGCACACATAGCAAAGTTTTTTATCCATAGCTGCCTTTCTTCGTTGTTCGCTATTCCGGAATTTTGGGCAATCCATTTCGAAATGTCCTAATCCATCGCAAAGGCGACAAGGGTTTCGAGCTGGACTTCGACTTCGACTTGTGCTTGGAGACTTCCCTGACCTGGCTTTTGCTCTGCCTCTGGCGTCAGGATGAGGCGAATCATTCCTTTTGTCCATCTTTCTTCCTTCGCGCCTGCTTGAAGAAGAATGATTGGACGTCGAGGAATCTCGGCTTTCCGACCTATTCCTTGCCGGACTTTGCCTTTCAGCTCTTTGTCCTAATGGTGTTCGATTACTCCCAGTGGCTGGATTGCTGTTTAATGCATATTGAATTGCCATGTTCATTGTAGAGCTCAAAGGCTCTTCTTCGCTCAACTTTTCTTTTGTTCGTTCCCTTGATTTGCGTTTGCTCTCCGTCGTGGTAACTTGACCACATCTTGTTTCGATGTCCCTAATCTGTTTGAGATGATCAACCGCTATTGCGTATGCTGTACGAAACAAAGTCGTAGTCCATTCAGATCCCTCGGGCATGCTAGCCAACTTTGCAGTTTTCAATTCAACATATTTGGCTAAAACCTTACGTGACATTTTCTGTTCGAGATTGAGATAAATCTGAGGTGACTTTAAGTCTTGCTTGTAATGTTCCAATTGACGGCAAATTCTCTCTACTTCGACTTGCAGTTTCAAATCGTCTGACAACTTGTCTGATTTGGGCAGTCTAGAGAGTTGATTGTGTAAATCTCGAATGAGATTCTCATTTTTGCCATATTTATCAATCAACAAATCCTTGGCTAGCCTATAATTATCTTCCGAAAAAGGAAACAACCCAAGAATGCACTTTTTGGCTTCGCCTCGAAGTTGTGCATCCAAATAGGACATTTTCTGTACTTCATTCATTTCGGTGTCGTCATCGATAATCGTTTTAAACAGTGGCCAAAATTCATCCCACATTCCTGGGGAACCGTCAAAACTCTTCAAAGAGAGTGCGGGAAGCGAAACAAAGCGCCTTCCCCCGCCGCCACTTCCACCAGCATTGTCCAAAAGTCGGTCAATGCCGTCTTTTGCTGTCCGGATCAGGTTCAGTTTTGTTCCGGCTTGTTTTATGAATTTTTGAATTTCTTCATACTTAATCAATGCTTCGTATTCTGCCTTTTCTTCGACTCTGCTTGCGTCATTCAGTCTGCTGAGATACGAGTGATAAGCAGTTCGGGCTGCTTTTATTTCGTCAATCTGAGTGACAAATTCTTCTACCCAAGTTCTTAATTGTCTCTGATCGCATGTCAATAAGTGCCTTTCACGGCTGCTATTGATCGATGCTGGGACGACAGGGATGACCTTATCCATATAATTTGTTAATAGCTCCTTGGCGTCTAGAATTCTATGAGCAAATGTGGCCATGATTGAATGTGCGCAAAAATTATCTAATTGGCTTCAAAGAGTCAATTATAGCAAGCAAATTGCCTTAAAATTTCAATCAATCGCAAGCTCTTTGAACGCAATTCAAAAAATAGGGTAATGAGTAAATTGAATCGGAAATCCAAATAATTTGACCGTATTTGGGTATGGGCTAACTACTGTGGTTCTTGAATTAAATTGAAATCAAAGTTCAATTTAATTTTCTCAGATTGGCCTAAATAAGGGTATGGGAGCTGAGATTGTTACTACTGATTGGCTCTTTATATTTGTGTTCAATTACCAAGGAGTAGTAATCTGCACTTTCTCAAATTAAATTGAAACAAAGTCGAATTTTAATTTGAGATTTACTGCAGTAATTTAATTTTCGACCAGTCTTTGTTTTGAATCGATTTTCTTGTTGAATTAGAATTCTAATTATTCAATTGAATAATTAAAATGATTAAATTAAGGTTAAATACAAAGTTCAACTTTAATTTAATCGATAATCAACCAATTCAAATCAAAATCCCTTAATATTGGCTGTCAATTAGCTTGGGTTAAGTTTCGGCTGGATATAGAGTACTATTGAAATGTCGGGGTTGCTAAAATTTAATTTCTATTACCACCAAATTAGAAAATTTTATAGGTGAAATTTGAATATAATAATCTCGAATTGAATAAAAATTTGGTGGTTAGAAGAAATTAAATTTCAGAATCTATTATTTGTCTCAATAATAGACCCTCCGGACAAGGAAAAGGAAAACTGGCCTTCCAAAATTATTCGAAGTGCACAAAGGCAAATTTGGAAGAAATGGCAATTGGGTACTGTAGTTCAAAGGCGCACAAAGGCACAAACCACAAATGAAATCAATGAAAATGGCACAAAGGCTAAAAATAGAAAAGGTAAAGTCAAACGCGGAAAGGGAAAGTACCGGTGAAGATGGTCACAAAAACCAAAAAAAAAATTGGTTAAAAGGGCCAAAAAAGCACAAAGGCTGAAATGGAAAATACAAATGTGGAATTTTTTAAAAAAATAAAATTATAAT
This sequence comes from Pratylenchus scribneri, assembly GCA_030063045.1. Lineage (NCBI taxonomy): Eukaryota > Metazoa > Nematoda > Chromadorea > Rhabditida > Pratylenchidae > Pratylenchus > Pratylenchus scribneri. Next base: position 130,230 of record JAQSEB010000026.1, read on the forward strand.
TACCAGGCCAAATTTCGATTAGCGAAGAAACCGATTGGGCAGGTATTGGAGCAGGGTCGCCACTTATTAATTATTGATATGGGTTTATTTAATAATTAATTGATTAATTAACCGAAATTGCCTGGAATAAAAAAGGGGTCAATTACTTGGGAACTATCTACTGTAATGTGAGTATAGGCGGATTAAGGGGGAAAGTATGGGATAAGGATGTACGGATTTGATGGGGAATGAATGGGCTAATTTACCGGGCAACAACAAAGGTTGCCAAAGGATTGGGCAATGCAAAGATTGCCTGAAGAAAGGATTGGGCAATTACAAAGATTGCCTGAAGAAGGGTGGATGTGGGGAAAGAAAGGCCAAAGCGAATTGCCAATTTACAAAGAATTGGGCTTAGGATGAACAATGTCGGGAATGGCCAGTTCCCTTCTTATAATGCTATGAAATTGATGAAAATGTGATTAATGTAAATGAATAAAGCTAATTTACTAAAGGGAATATACTTATAAAAGAGGGGAGTTAATCTACTGTAAATTTGGAAATGGAATGTTTGAATAGCTTAAGGCTATTCAATTAATTAACTAAGTAAATGATGTAAATTGGGCCGGTGTTAAGAGCCTTAGTTATAAGCTTAACCTTACTCAGTTAGACCCGGGGGAAGAACCAAGGATAAACTTAAAACCTCACTGCTGGTTTTGCAATGGAAGAGAATTTATGATTAAATTCCTTTTTTATCCACAAAGGGAAAATCGAAGCACAAAATTGTTCAAGAAGTGAAAATTGTGAATATGGGGGGAACATAGAATGGATGAAAATGGGAGGAGTTGGGAATGTTGGTTTGCCTCCGGCGCACACCTGGCCAAAAGAAGAAGGCAAAGTGGCAGTGGAAGGCGATGGGGCAAAGTGGCAGTGGAAGGCAATGGAATGGACGGGCGCATTAGGGCATTGGGTTGATGGGGGTCAGCAATGGAAGCCAAGCTAAAAATAGAGGGAACAAAGATGTGGGGAATAGATTAGGGGCCAAGGGGTTGAGGGTGGGAACGTGGGCAAACCGATGGACGACCAAAGGTCCATCGATTTGACTTTTGATTTCGCAGATTGCTGCAAAGGCAATCCGCGACACTTGTAGAGAAAAAAAAGATTTTTGATAAATTGGTTATTTATTCAATTTAAAAAATGATGTAATTTGTAGCCAATTTGACGATCAACGGTCACAATATTATCATCAGTGCTTATTGCTTGCTGGTTTAAATTCAATTGCAATTTGTCAAACAATCGGCATTCAGCGAATTGACTCGGCCTCGATGGTCACCCCTACTTTTTGTTGTATTATTAAAATCCGTGGGATAAGTAGGATTAATTCCAGGACTGAGCAAATATGAAATAAGAAAAGGCTAAACAAGGTCGAAAAAGATAAAGGTAAAATATATGGTAAAAATAACAAAATACGGTATTTCAAGGTACGGTAAAGGTATGTGTACACCCAGCAATGGTTTATTCTTCTTTTAAAAAAAAATAAAATTTAAGATTTAAAATGGATTTTAAGAATTTTTGAAATTGAAAAATTCTAATATCGCAGATTACAAAAAGCAGTTAAAAAACCAGTTTCTTTCTCATTATTCTCCATATGAAAAAGTTTAAATTCGCTGATTTTTATAATAATTTATTTTTCGTAACTCTGAAATATTGGAAAAATATTCGGTAATAGTGTCGTTCGTATTCGTATCCCCCATTTTTAGAAAAAAAATTTTTTATTTTATTTTCCCCTGAAAAAATGTTGTTGTAAACAGAGTCCACAAATTGGAAAGATTATAATCATATTTTCTCACACAATTTGCCCCATTTCATTTCCCCCATTTTAGCGATCGTCTTCCATAATAATTTCCTTTGTTACAATTTCCCCTCAGCAATTTCTCATAGGATTTGCCAGTCCATTCATTTATTCCGCCAATCTTTTTTTCGACATTTTTATTTTGTTCGTTTCATTCATTTTTTTGAGCCTTTTAGCATTAAATTACCATTTCATTTTAATTGTTAATTTTGTTCATTTTCATTCTTTTGAATGGTTTAATTACCCAAGTTTGAGGCTTTATAAGTAATAAAGAATTTATTTGTATTTCATTGGCCTTGAATTGATTTTAAACCAAGAGGGAAAACAGAGTTTCCTTCAATATATTTATGAGTATTCGATAATGGGGAATTCGAATATAGCATTAGTTTTTCAAAAATCAAATTGCCTGAAGTGGTAAAGTTTCAAAAACAGGTTTCGAAAAATCGAATTTTGGTATTTTGCTTCATATTATATATAAATCGAAGCGCCTCGATCAGCTGATCACGAATCTGTCAAAACACATAATTAAAAAAATTGCCTTTTAATTTTCAGCATATTCCACGAATTCGAGTCAATTTGAGAATATTTAGAAATGGATCTATTCTTATTCTTAGCCAATTTTTAAAATAAAGACCTTGTCGTTTTTTTCCTTTTGAACAGTGTTGCAACAAAAATGGTGAAATAAAATCGGAATATTTTGATAGTGAACATCCCTTTAAAGTGAATATTCATTGAAACGAATATTTTAATTTTCTATGACCAAAATGAAAGGATAAGGAAGGAAACAGCCAACGAGCGCCACTCTACCCCATCAACACAACAGGTGAAAGAGAAAGAAAAAAATAGAAAAGAGAATGATGAGCGCCCAATTTTGAGCTTTCGATTTAAAATTATTTTCGTTTCGATAAACATTCCACCAATATTTTCAAATCCTATATTCACCAAAAAAATATTCCGATTGTAATTTCAACACAATCAATCAATACCAACATTTATCATTTAAAATTACATATTAATGAATAAAAAAACAATCAAATTGATATGATCGAAAATTTGAAATATTAAAAATGTTAGAAACATTTAGAAAAAAAAGTTTAATAGAAAAAAATAATATTAATCGATGTAACATGTAAATATTGATGAAATTAAAATTTTATGCGAGAACTAAATTTTATCCAATTTGTTTGACATCATAAAAAATGTTGATCCCCCATATGGAATGGTTGGAAGATAAAATATCATTTTAGTATTTTTTGAAATTGTGTTGAGTTGGAATTTTCATCTTTTCATTTTATATTGTGCCAATTTCTTCAAAAATTAATAAATAAAATTATGCATATTAAAAAAATTATACATGCTATTTTTTCCTCCAAAAAAAACTTTTTTTCCGCCAAAAAATCTTTTTTACCGCCAAGACTTTTTTTCCTCCAAAAATAACTTTTACCTCCAATGACCTCAAAAATAAAATTTTTAAATTTTTTTTATATAAAATCAGAAAATAAATGGAATGAAGCTCTCTCAGCTGAATAAGAAATAATCTTAGCTTTGAAGAACCTTTATCCTAGCCCTGACCCGTATCTTACGATATCCTTATTCTATCATTAGCCTCTAGAACCTATGCTCTGACCCTTAGCCCCTAGTACCCATCTCCGACCCTAATCTACCCTAACCATAGCCCCCAGTCCCTAGGACCCATCTCCGACCCTAATCTACCCTAACCATAGCCCATAGTCCCTAGATCCGATGCTCCAACCCATGTATGAGTCATAAATATTGGTTCTAAAAAATATTTTGAATAAAAAATTTTAGATTTTTTTGCGCAATGGACGTTTGAAATGAGTTGGATTAAATTTAATTTTATGATTTTTATAGAAAAAAATCAAAAATTTCATTTTTGGGGTCAATGGCGGTAAAAAAGTGTTTTTTGGAGGAAAAAAATATCACAAATTAAATTGTTGGATTTAATTGATCGAAAATTTGTTTCTAATTTCGTTTAATTAATACATTCATAAATTATTATTTCAAATAATTTTTATTATGTTGAAAATATATTTTTACTCCATTCTTATTTGGAATCATATTTCATAGACTTTATTTTCTTGTTTTTCTTTATTCCAATACATTATAAAATAAGCCTAATTTTTGTAAATAAATTATTCAATTTCAATTTTTACATCAAAATGAAAATTTTAAAAATTTTTTGAAAAAAATTTTTTTTCGATTCGATGTCGATTTTCGGTCACTAATGACAACGAAATTTCGGTTTTCGATTTCGAAAAATTTTTAACCCTTATTATAAATTTCGTTTTTCGGTTTCGAAAGATTTGTCGACCTTCCGAAATTTCGATTTTAGATTTCGAAAATTTATTTTGGGCCATCGAACCCATCCCTGACCAAAAATAGATTTATAATAGGACCGGTATAAATTTATAGTTTTAACATTAAGTTTTTATTTTATATATAATATGCCTGAAGGTTCAAATTCAATCGTTTTTGGGATAAAAACAGATTTTGTAATAGAAAATTAAGTTCTAAATTTGAAAATTCTAGTTCTAGGGAAACAATTCCGAATATGTCGAAAAAATCCGGGGCGAAAATGTTTGAGCTTGAAAATTCATATAACCCTTTCATCCATCATTCATTTTTTTCTTCATTTACTCTATGGTGAAATATATATGTAACAGAGAATATTGGAAATTAGCGATTTCCGGAATTCGCTAGAAAATTGGGTTAGCGAATTTTGGAAATCTTGGCTTCAAGGCATCGTACAGACCGGAGAATAGGCTCATTCGACTCGGCATGGTCGATTTACTTTATGAAATTTCAATTACAGACCTATATAGGGGCTAGAATTAGAGTTAGGGTAGGGTTAGGTTAGGGCCGGCATGGGTTCAAGGGTTGGGGCTAGGGGCTAAGGGCTAGCGTTTTGAAATTGAAATTTCATATAGTAAATCGACTATGCAGAGTCGAATGAGCCTAATCTCGAGTCTGAGATTTCCCAAATTCGCTAACACAACTACCTGTGTATTTCCGGAAATACGCAGATTTTTAATATTCACTGTAACATATAAATCATGTTCCCAATTATGAAATAACTAAAAAAGATTACATGCCATCACCGCTAATTGTTTCCGGTTCTTTTTTGCTCTATAAAATTGAACCTATTAAATAAAATGTTATTGAAATATGCTTACCTTTTTTCGGAGATAGCGATGACGTTTGAACCAATCATCGATCTGAAATTTTGTAAAAGCCATTTGGAAGTTAATTTTCACAAAATTTTAAATTCGATACTATTTTATATTTTAAAATATATTCATTATTATCACTTTTAATGAGCTTTAATAAAAATAATAATTTTATTTTTATTTTCTCTTGCAAAAATTTAAAATAGACTATCAGAATTTTTAATAAAAATCAAAATTATAAGTCCCTAAAGTGCTACGCACTTTCCAAATTGGGGTTATATATTCATATATGGAAGCATGCTTTATATAAACCAATAGATCTATGCCCCATTTTTTTGTTACATAAAATTCATTTCTTTCTTGCCTGTTTTTCTGTTAAACCAGTGGATTTAGCTATTTCTTTACATTTTTGGGGCTTCAAATATGAATTAATACTGAATTCGTAGTTTAGCACTTCATACTGTTCCATTGTAAAATCTTTGGCACGTGGATGTTGTGGAACTGGAATTAATTGTTATTTACTTGAATTAATTTTTATATTTATTTTCCAATTCGATTTTTCCTCTCTTCATTTTTTCTAGTCTTTTTTCATATCCCAAATATAAATATATAAATTTTAAAACAAAAAATATTTATTTGATAGAAAAATTTCTTTAAGAAATTGGTAAAATGTTGATTATTTTTATATTTTGCAATTCTGAAAAGCAAATTTAATCTTTTATAAATAATTTTTAAAAATTTTTATCAATATATTAGTTCAATACTTTGTTAATAATTCGTTATTTTTGTCTTTAATTTGTATAATTTTACAAATATATAAATCATGTTCTCAATTATGAAATAACTAAAAAAGATTACATACCATCACCGCTAATTGTTTCCGGATCTTGTTGGCTCTGTAAAATTGAACTTGTTAATTAAAATATTGTTGAAATATGCTTACATTTTTTTGGCGTTCTCTTTGATGTCTGTACCAATTATAGATCTGAAATTTTGCAAAAACCAGTTTGGAGTTAATTTTCACAAATTTTAAATTCGATACAATTTTATAATATATTCATTATTACCACTTTTTTTTGATTAAAAAGAATTTTACATAATTTTAGCTTTATATAATGCAGGGCTCCCATCGAGTCAAGTGGATTTATAAGGACAAAATTTCCGTTTTATAAGGACATAAGTGGCAAAAATTTTAAAATATAAGGACATGTAAAATTTTTTATTTTTAAAAAAAAATTCATTTTATCGTTTTAGTAATTTTTTCCATTCTGAATGAATTATTCCTTCAGGAAAAATTATAACCAAATATGGCCCGGTAGGGGAAAATTTTAACCAAAAATGGCCCGATAGGGGAAAATTTTAACCAAAAATGGCCCGGTAGGGGAAAATTTTTACCAAAAATGGCCCGATAGGGGAAAATTTTAACCAAAAATGGCCCGGTAGGGGAAAATTTTTTACCAAAAATGGCCCGATAGGGGAAAATTTTAACCAAAAATGGCCCGGTAGGGGAAAATTTTTACCAAAAATGGCCCGATAGGGGAAAATTTTTTACCAAAAATGGCCCGATAGGGGAAAATTTTAACCAAAAATGGCCCGATAGGGGAAAATTTTTTACCAAAAATGGCCCGATAGGGGAAAATTTTAACCAAAAATGGCCCGATAGGGGAAAATTTTAACCAAAAATGGCCCGATAGGGGAAAATTTTAACCAAAAATGGCCCGATAGGGGAAAATTTTTTACCAAAAATGGCCCGATAGGGGAAAATTTTTACCAAAAATGGCCCGATAGGGGAAAATTTTAACCAAAAATGGCCCGGTAGGGGAAAATTTTAATCAAAATTTTCATTTATAAGGACAATATAAGGGCAATAAGGACAATTCTGGATTTGTAAGGACATTTAAGGACGTAAGGACATTTTCACTTTTCTAAGGACGGGGGTCAATTTGTAAGGACTTTTCTTATAAAATAAGGACGAATGGGAGCCCTGATATAATGAAATAAAATATAAATAAATTTAATGAGCTTTACTAAAAATAATAATTTTATTTTTATTTTCTTGCACAAATTTAAAATATACTAAAAATGGGGATATATTTTCTATCAACAATTTCCGAGGACATTGACGGTAAAAAAGAATTTCGAAATCAATTATAGTGTACTTTGAAAACATACAATATTCAAAAAAAAATTAATTTTATTTTTCGAAAAATGGATATATATTTGTTTTCATTAACAGAAGATCCGAATATCGCATTAATTTTAAAATGTCTGAAGTAGCATAGGTTTAATAAACTGTTTGGAATAATTTAACTTTTTTATGAATTGTATGTATTATTAAACCGGTTTGGAGATATAAGCTTAAATCTATTAAAAAATTAAAATACAAGGCGAACGTAGCGAGCCATCAGAATTTTTAATAAAAATCAAAATCTTAAGTCCCTAATGCGCTACGCGCTTTCCAAATTGGGGTTATATATTCATATATGGAAGCATGCTTTATTTAAACCAGTAGATATCTGCCCCATTTTTTAGTTATATAAAATTCATATCTTTCTTACCTGTTTTTTTTCTAAACCGGTGGATTTAGCTATTTCTTTACATTTTTGGGGCGTCAAATATGAATTAATACTGAATTCGTAGTTTAGCACTTCATACTGTTCCATTGTATAATATAAGCGTGGAGGTGGATGTTGCGGAACTGGAATTAATTGTTTTTTACTTTAATTTATTTTTATATTTATTTTCCAATTCGATTTTTCCTCTATTCATTTTTTTCTAATCTTTTTTCGTATTCCAAAATTCAAATTTAAATTTTATTTCATTATTTTAACGATATATTTCTCAAAACGGGCGGTTTTTTTAGCCTCTAATTTTGCAAAAAAAAATAATTTTTGGTCATAATTTGGCCAAATTTTAGTCTATAAAAATCTATAATATACAATTCGATAGCCCAAAAAATCTATTAAATGAAGTTTAGATCACTTAAATTGGCCCATAGGTCATAGAGTTATGGCCAAAAAACACATTATCACAAAAATGGCCATAACTCAACAATATTTTGGCCAAGCCCCTAGCCCCTACATTTCCTAAGCCCCTAGCCCCTAATCCCATACCGCCACTAACCTCACCCTACCCCTAACCCTAGCCCCTAAAAAGTTTTCCAAGGAAAAACAAAAATAGTCAAATTAGAGGCTAAAAATATCCGAATTAGAGGAAGAAAAAAACTTCCTATTTCTCAAAATTTTGTCAATATTTTGAATTTTTTAGTAATATTTTTTTATATTTCGTAAATCTATAAATAAATAAATCATGTTCACAATTATGAAATAACTAAAAAAGATTACATACCAACACCGCCAATTGCGTCCGGATTTTGTTGCTCTGTAAAATTGAACTTGTTCATTAAAATGTTAATGAAATATTCTTACTTTTTTGGCGTTCTCTTTGACGTGCGTACCAATTATAGATCTGAAATTTTGTAAAAGCCAGTTTGGAGTTCATTTTAACAAAATTTTATATTCGATACTATTTTATAATATATTCATTAATATGATTTTTAATGAGCTATACTAAAAATAATAATTTTATTTCTATTTTCTCTTGCACAAATTTAAAATATACAAAAAATGGGGATATATTTTCATCAACTATTTCCGAAGACATTGACGGTTAAAAAAATTTCGAGATCAGTAATAGTGTACTTCGAAAACCCACTATATTCAAAAAAATTTTTTTATTTTTCGAAAAATGGATATATATTTGTTTTCATTAACAGAAGATCCGAATATCGCATTAATTTTAAAATGTCTGAAGTAGCATAGGTTTAATAAACTGTTTGGAATAATTGAACTTATTTATGAATTATATTATTAAACCGGTTTGGAGATATAAGCTTAAATGAGCTAAAAAAAATTAAAATAAAAAGCGAACGTAGCGAGCCATCAGAATTTTTAATAAAAATCAAAATTATATGTCCCTAATGCGCTACGCGCTTTATGGAAGCATATTTTATTTAAACTAGGGTTGCACCTCGGCGCCCGGGGGAGGATTTTCGGGGACGGAGAATTGCGGGGAGGCAAGCTTGTGGGACGGGGACGGGGAGAGCTTCGCGGGGAAGGGAACGGGAAATGGACCGGGGACACCGAAATTTCGGGGAATTTGCCCAATTTTGGAAAAAAATTTTTTCCGACTTAAAAAAATTTTTTTTGCTAAAATTTTTCAGAATATTAAATAAATAAATAAATTGCATATAATTGGATAATTTTTAAATATTTTATAATAAAAGATGGCCGATTTCTTCATCGGAAATTTGTTCCAAAATTGGCTCATCACCCATTCCTGGCTCAATTTCTTTGGTTATTTTTACCAACAATGGATTTGAAAACAAATTTGCCTTTGCCAAAAGCAAATTTTTAACTGTGATTGTATAACTGTGATTATATTGAGCCAGAGTTGTTGAAAAGATTTTTAGCCCAAATAGCCGCGCAGAGAAAAATTAGACCAAAATTTGGCCATGCAACTGAAAAATTGAAAGAAAAATGGCCAAAAACCTCATCAATTTTTTTAAAAAAAATTTTTAAAAATATGGCGTTTATAAGGCAAATTAAAAATAAGGCAAAAAAATAAAGCAATTCCTCGAAAATATGGCAAATTCCATAAAAATTAGGTAAGTATTTGGGTAACTTTGGTCTCCTATTCCCTTTGCCTTTTCTTGGTTAAAGATTAAATTTGGCATGATATTACTCTTATCAAGATTAAAATAAGACAAAACAGATATATGTTACGAATTATCTGACCGCGATTACCCCTAAACACACATATGAGAAATGAAAAGGGAAATTAAAAAATTATTAAAAATTGGGGAGAACGAACCGTACTATCTATTAATCAGCTTACTCTTTTATAATTATATAGGAAATATTTTTAATAAAATTAAGTATTTGAGTGAAAAAAATTAATTATAATATCAAAAAGAAGATTATTTTTCATTAAAAATAACATTTTTCATAGATTAAAAAGACTTTTTAGTTGAATTTCTTTTAAAAAATTTCTCCAAATTTTTGGGGGTCCCCGCGCGGGGAGAAGCTCACGGGGAGGGATATGGGGACGGGAAATTTTCATTTTCGGGGAAGGGGAACGGGGGCAAAAAAGCCCGGGACGGGTGCAACCCTAATTTAAACCAGTAGATATCTGCCCCATTTTTTTGTTACATAAAATTCATATCTTTCTTGCCTGGTTTTTCTTTAAGCCGGTTGATTTAGCTATTTCTTTACATTTTTGGGGCGTCAAATATGAATTAATACTGAATTCGTAGTTTAGCACTTCATACTGTTCCATTGTAAAATCTTTGGCACGTGGATGTTGTGGAACTGGAATTAATTGTTATTTACTTGAATTAATTTTTATATTTATTTTCCAATTCGATTTTTCCTCTCTTCATTTTTTCTAGTCTTTTTTCATATCCCAAATATAAATATATAAATTTTAAAACAAAAAATATTTATTTGATAGAAAAATTTCTTTAAGAAATTGGTAAAATGTTGATTATTTTTATATTTTGCAATTCTGAAAAGCAAATTTAATTTTTTATAAATAATTTTTAATAATTTTTATCAATATATTAGTTCAATACTTTGTTAATATTTCGTTATTTTTGTCTATAATTTGTATAATTTTACTAATATATAAATCATGTTCTCAATTATGAAATAACTAAAAAAAATTACATACCATCATCGTTAATTGTTTCCGGATCTTGTTGGCTCTGTAAAATTGAACTTGTTAATTAAAATGTTGTTGAAATATGCTTACATTTATTTGGCGTGATCGTTTAAGTGCGAACCAATTATAGATCTGAAATTATGTAAAAGCCAGTTTGAAGTTAATTTTCACAAATTTTTAAATTCTATACTTTTTGTATTTTATAATATATTTATTATTACCACTTTTTTCTTGATTAAAATTAAAACAGAGTTCGGATCGGGTCAATTTATAAAGACAAAATTTCGGTTATATAAGAACATAAGGTAAAAACTTTTAAAAATATAAGGACATGCAAAATTTTTTCATAAAAAAATATTTCAATTTTTTTTCGGAATGCATGTTTTTTCTCCTGAATGAATTTCTCCTTAAGTTTATTAAGCGATTAGTTTTGTGTATAAAAATATTAGAAGATTTTAAACAATTAATGGCCCGATAGGAGAAAATTTTTTAATCAAAAATGGCCCGATAGGGGAAAATTTTAACCAAAAATGGCCCAATAGGGGAAAATTTTAATAAATCAATAAAAGGGTGGTAAGGACAATAATGAATTTGAAAGGACATTCTTATGGAATAAGGACATTTTCTCTTTTCTAACTAAGGACGGAGGTCAAATTGTAGGGACTTTTCTTATAAAATAAGGACGAATTCGAACCCTAGATTAAAATATATTAAATTACATAATTTTGGCCTATATGAAATGATAAAGGTTGCGCAAAATGAATTTAAAAATTTATTAGCAAAGGTAAACTTTATATAGGGCCTATATCAAATATCAATTTAAAGAAATATTTAAGTTGAGTCAAAATTATAAAATAATATTTAGATGGCGGGGAGAGGTTCTACAGTGGACGGATAGTGCCAGAAAATGGAAAAAATTTCTATTGTACTTGTAATTTCATTAAAATATCAAAGTTAAATAGATTTACTTTGTAACAATCAAAGTGGTAGAGCTGAAACGGGGCATAAAATGGGATTATATATGAATTATATTGTTAAACCGGTTTGGAGATTTAAGCTTAAATCAGCTAAAAAAAATTAAAATACAAGGCGAACGTAGCGAGCCATCAGAATTTTTAATAAAAATCAAAATTATAAACTCTAATGCGCTACGCGCTTTCCAAATTGGGGTTATATATTCATATATGGAAGCATGTTTATATAAACTAGTAGATCTCTGCCTCATTTTTTAGTTACATAAAATTAATTTCTTTCTTGCCTGATCTTCCTTTAAACTGGTGGATTTAGCTATTTCTTTACATTTTTGGGGCGTCAAATATGAATTAATACTGAATTCATTCTTTAGTATTTTTCTCTGTTCATTTGTAAAAGCTTTGGAATTTAGACGTTGCTTTTTGCTTTGTTTTGGATCTAAATAATTATAATTATTATTTAATTTAATTTTTTTATATTGAATCAAGGTTCTCGGAGCTAGAAATATTAAATGCGATAATCAGCTCCAGTTCAAGCTTATTCAAGATGATAAAAAATTACAAAAATTATAATATTTTTTATATTTTTGAATTTATTTAATTTATTATTACATCACTTTTTTATAATTTACTTTTTTATATATTAAATAAATAAAAATTTTCATAATATATATATAAAATTTGAGTTACGTTAATTTTTTTCAAATTTTGGAAATTCTAGCCAGTCGATTTTCGTGATCTTTTTTTAAAATTTCACATCAGATTGCGCATCCATAAAAACTCTAAACTTAATATGATACTTTACCGGTTTCGAGTTATAAGCCATAAACCGGTTTCAAAAATTGAACTTTTTTGATTTGCAACGGTAAAACTCCTTTTGGTTTTTAGATTTGTACCGGGAGAAAGGGCACTGTGCATGAATGACAACTTTCGAATGATATATGGTTTAAGGGGTGGGTCTACTCAAAACCCTGGGCTCTAGAACGAGCAAATGTGGCCAAATCGGCACTTTTTCCTTTGTAGCCGATTTGGTAAGGGGAAGTAATTTGTTGGAGGTCGCGCGTCCGAATCCAACCAAGAGCCAATAATTTTTCAATGGTGCGGATCAAGAATTTGAGGTTTATTTTGAAAATTTATAGATTTTGAAACCTATATCGCCATTTGTTAAACTATTTTTGATTTTGAAACTTTAGGCGCCATTTATTAATCTATTTTTTATTTTTTAAACACTATTAAAAGAAAACACTAAATTCAGGACGAAAACACAAAAGAATAAATAATTTAACCCGGTGAGGATTCGAACCCGAGACATCCCAACCATAAACCGTTCACTCAAGCATTTCAAATCAGCCATTTTATACTAGCGGCCTTATAGTCATAAAGAAATGTAAGTAAAAACACATTTTTGACCATGACTTTGGAGAATGTACCCTTAAAATTTTTTTAACGTATCATAGCTAAATACATCACTGTGCAAAATTTTAGAAAAATCGATTAACTATATGTTCCGAACGGTCATTTTGCCATTTTTATAAATATACAAGAATTGATTAAAGTTATTATGATCTATAAACATATTTTATTAAAGCAACTAATTTTGATATTGTTCACTTTTTCTAGGTCTATTATTTAGTAAATATTTTTTACTAATTCGTAAATTCATAGAATTGCCTAAGAGATTATCAAATAAGTTAAAAATCATCTTTTTTACATTTTTGAGTGATATGCTTGAAATCTGCAGAATCCATTTGCAAGGCATCAAGATTTTTGGACATTTTATTAGATGGATTTGCTTTTTCACCAAAAATACTTCCTGAAAATATTGATGGTTTGGATGAATTGCTTTTGAATTTTTTATTTTAATTTTTATCCTAATTTAATAATAATCTAATCATAAGTTATTTCTCTTCTTCTCTAATAAAAATAATTATGTAAATTTCATTTTTTTATGAAAACTGATATATTAATTCAACTAATACTTGATTAATGTATACAAATTTAATAGAAATTTTACGAATAAATTCTATTTCGTTTCTATTACCCAAATTTATTGTTAAATTAAAAAACATAATTGAAGGAGTTGCTCTTGTAATATTATTCGTTCCAGTATTATCCTGTACAGTTTCCATCAATTCTGAGCAAATTAAACGTCGAAAATATGGAATATGTTTTTGGGTGAAATTCATTTCAATCTCATTGATTATATATTTTGCATATGCCAAAATGAACACGCCACAATCTATAGTATTTTCTTGTAAAGGTATTTTTTCCACTAACTAATAAAAAAATTATTGAAACATTTTTATTAATTTTAAATACAATGTATTGCCATCCACCAGGTTGCGGTAGCTTTTTTTTCTTATAAATATCTTCGATGAGTGTGAACATTTTCAATAGAAAATGATTTTTTGTGACATTTTCTGGATCCAACTGTGTTCCCACATCATCCAACGGTACTAAATTTTCATAAATTTTTAACTTTTCTTGTGCAAAATTTGTTTATTATCTTAATTTGCAATATGAATTTATTATTATTTAGTTATATCAGTAAATAATTTATGCCAGAGTTACGATCGAATCAAGACTATTCATAAGGAAAAATTTCCATTTTATAAGGAATTAGGGGAAAAAATTTGAAAATCTCAAGACATGTTAAAATTTTTAAATTTATAAAAAAAACATTTTAATAATTTTTAGAATGCTTCTATTTTTCTCCTCAAGGAATTTTACTTAAATTTATCTAGCAATTAGACTAAATCTTTTTTTTTATATATAATGCGATATCATAAGATTCTGAACAATTAAAAATGGCCGAGTAGGAAAAATAATAGTCCAAAATTAACCAAAAGAAATAGTCAAAAATGGCTAGATAGGGAAAAATTTTAACCAAAAATTTTCATTTATAAGGTCAATATTAGGGAAATAAGGACAATTATGAATTAAGGACATTCTTATAAATAAGAATATTTTTATTTTTTATAAAGATGAGGTTCAAATTGTAAGAACTTTTCATATAAAAAAGGACGAATCTGAACCCCGATTTATGTCAATAATTAAAATAAAATATTAACCTTAAATACTAATGTGAAATAGTTAAAATTTTAGAGACATAAACCGAAATTGGCTCGAAAGGGGAACCAGATTTTAAATTCTTAAATCAATTAGAGTTGATATGTTAAAGAATTTTTCTTGATCAATTATTTTATATAATTCCATTTTCTATTAGATTTAATGCTTCTATAGGCTCATATAATGTTTTCCATAATTTTAGCATATTCCTATCTAATATATAATTTTTGATTCTAGCGTAAACTTCATTTGTAAAGCTAAGGTAAATATAATATGTTTAATATTTTAATTAAACGATATTTAATTCTTATGAGTAAAATGGACTTTCATTAAATTAATTTGTCAAACATAATTCTAATCTAATTGATTAGACTTTCAAATTAATTATTCCAAGTTTTTGGTCTAAATAAATTTTATTTATTAAATTGGATTTATCATAAGATGATATTTTATTTGCTGAATAAATATTGAAATGCTTAAAAAATATATAGCCAAAAAAGAGTGCAATATAATTATAATAATATAAGGATTTTCCACATTCAGAAACCATATACCAATTGATATCGTCGAGAGACATCAAAGGTAGATATATACAATTTGCCATATTTTATTCAAAATTAATAGATTATTAAGGCACTTTAATTAAATCTATTGATTGGGTATAAGATTTGAAGGTAAATTGAATTAAATTTCTGAATAGTTACTATCATCTATTCGGCAATTTCAATTTATAGGCAAATAAATATTTCCCTTTATCATATCATAAATGTTTATAAAAATACTTACATTTCATCGAATCAAGTATCATAATTGTCTTTTGTGGGAAGTTGAGCAATGCCAATGCCCAATGATTACCATACAAATGTGCTGGCACAAAAATCTGGAGTTGATTATTCTCCAAATTGATATTTTGTAGCCAAAAATCGCATTGATTTAATTCAGATTTTATGTACAAAGCGGTAAGAAATGTACTCATATAAATATATTGTGGATGGCGTTTTATTAATAAATGCATATATCCATTAATCACATCATCAATTAACAAATGACCATCGATCAATGTGGCCATATGAGCCGCTAAATTTTCAAGATTATTCAAAAGATAATTCTTTAACTACCCTCAATTCGGATATTTTCTTCTCCTACAGGCAAATTTTGATTATTTTGGAATTTATTCAAAACTGTTTCCCAGACATCATCTTTCTTGAATAATTCGGGTAATTCTGGCATATCATCTGGTTTTATAATAACTAAAAATAATTGTTATTAGACTGTGAATTAGTAGAATATCGATCGAAAATTAAGTCTTTTCGAGAAGAAATTTCAGTAAAATTTATTATATTTCATTAATTTTTAAATATTGCAAATATTATAAAAAGTTTTAATAAAAATATAAGAGAAAACTATTATTTAGGGTAAAAGTTTTGAAAAAGATTTTTTGGAAAAAATTCTGAAGGAAGAAATAATTTTCTGGAAAGTTTTATATAAAAGATTTTCTCATAAAAAAGATTTTTTGATGAAAAATATTTTTGGGATAAAAATTAGATTTCGTATATTTATTTTGCAAATGATAAGCAAATTTGTTTTTATTAAGAATTTTTTATAAAATTTGAAGGTAAATTTATTTTAAAATTTTGATTTTTTTGCCGATATTTATGGACAAATTTACTATATAAAAATCTTTCCGTTTCTAATTATATTATAGTTAACTTTCCTTTATGCAACAATTTTTTAACATTTTTTAAATTTTTTTAAATAATACCAATAGTATTTTCAGATATATTCATTTTTTCAATATGTTGACCCCCAAAAATTGAGCCAGATGATTTATCAAAAATTGAGTCAGTTGATTGCATTTGTCCATGGTGATCTATCCAACAAGTTGATTCGACTTGGTAAGGTAACATTGATTCAGATTCATATTTTTCTTTTAATATCTTTTCTTTTTGCTCTGCAATTTTTGATGCAATCAAATTTAATTCATTCGAATCATGAATTAGTGAACTGGTTTGTTTATAGCCTTCCATAGGAAAAAACGAACCAGTTTGTTTATTTTCTTGTCCCACAAATTTTGTTGTACTAGTGGGTTGGTTCCCATGCTGAGCAAACATTGTTGTACCAATTGGTTGGTTCCCATGCTCGGCAAATATTGTTTTACCAGTTGGGTGGTTCCCATGCTCGGCAAACATTGTTATACCAGCTGGTTGATTCCCATACTCGGCAAACATTGATATACCAGTTGGTTGGTTCCCATGCTCGGTAAATATTGCACCAGTTTGTCTTTGCCCTTCCATTGGTAAGTTTGATTCAAATCCATATTTTTCCTTTAATATCCTTTCTTTTTGCTTTTCTACAATTTTTGATGCAATCAAATTTAATTCATTCGAATCTTTATTCATAGGAATTAGTGAACTGGTTTGTTTATTTCCTTGCCCCACAAATATTGTTTTACCAATTGGTTGGTTTCTATACTCGTTAAACATTGCACCAGTTTGTTTCTGCCCTTCCATTGGTATGTTTGATTCAGATCCATATTTTTCCTTTAATATCCTTTCTTTTTGCTTTTCTACAATTTTTGATGCAATCAAATTTAATTCATTCGAATCTTTATCCATAGGAATCAGTGAATTGGTTTGTTTATTTCCTTGCCCCACAAATATTGTTTTACCAGTTGGGTGGTTCCCATGCTCGGCAAACATTGTTATACCAGTTGGTTGGTTCCCATGCTCGGCAAATATTGTTGTACCAGTAGGGTGGTTCCCATGCTCGGCAAACATTGTTATACCAATTGGTTGGTTTCCATGTTCGGTAAATATTGTATCAGTTTGTTTTTGCCCTTCCAATGGTAAGTTTGATTCAAATCCATATTTTTCCTTTATTATCTTTTCTTTTTGCTTTTCTACAATTTTTGATGCAATCAAATTTAATTCATTCGAATCTTTATCCATAGGAATTAGTGAACTGATTTGTTTATTTCCTTGCCCCACAAATATTGTTTTACCAATTGGTTGGTTTCTATACTCGTTAAACATTGCACCAGTTTGTTTCTGCCCTTCCATTGGTATGTTTGATTCAGATCCATATTTTTCCTTTAATATCCTTTCTTTTTGCTTTTCTACAATTTTTGATGCAATCAAATTTAATTCATTCGAATCTTCATCCATAGGAAATATGGTTTGTTTATGGCCTTCCATAGGAAAGAGCTTACTAATTTGTTTATTGCCTTGCTTTGCAAACATTTTTTCAACATTTTTTTTGTTGCCTTGTTCCACAAACATTTTTCCAATTTGTTTTTGGACTTCCATAAGTAAATTTGATTCAGAGTCAGATCCATATTTTTTCTTTAATAAATTCCCCTCTTTTTGTTTTTCAATAATCTTTGATGCAATCAAATTTAATTCATTCGATTCTTTATCCATAGCTAATTGTGTATCAGTTTGTTTATTTCCTTGCCCCAAAAATATTGTTGTACCAGTTGGGTGGTTCCCATGCTCGGCAAACATTGTTATACCAGTTGGTTGGTTCCCATGCTCGGCAAACATTGATATACCAGTTGGTTGGTTCCCATGCTCGGCAAACATTGTTATAACAGTTGGTTGGTTCCCATGCTCGGCAAATATTGTTTTACCAGTTGATTGGTTCCCATGCTCGGCAAATATTGTTTTACCAGTTGGTTGGTTCCCATGCTCGGCGAATATTGTTGTACCAGTTGGTTGGTTCCCATACTCGGCAAATATTTTTGTACCAGTTGTTTGGTTCCCATGCTCGGCAAATATTTTTGTACCAGTTGTTTGGTTCCCATGCTCGGCAAATATTTTTGTACCAGTTTGAAAAAGTGATTTTTCTTTATTTTGTTGCTGCTTTATAGCATCAAGGGATCCATGTTTGTCTCCTCTTTTTCTTTCATCAGTTGCATAGCAATATCCAATTAAAAGAATTATTTGTAAAAGAATATATAAATTGTTCATTTAGAATAAAATGATAATATAAAATCTGAAATGTGAGTTTTAATGTAGAAAAATGTTTAGCCAAAAATAGAAATATGGAAAATTGTTAATTAATATTAATTTATTCATGTTTATCTTTTATTGGGAAGAATTTATCACATAGACAAATAAATAAATTTGCCAAACTAATTAACTAGCGAACAACTTTATTGAGGAATGAAGAAATTATGCGTTATTTGCTTGATGGAATGACATGAATTGGCTCTCCTAAAATGGGATTTTTTGGCAAAAGTGACAAGGTATGAATAAAGGAAAGGAAGATGATAATTCGTGAAATGAACTTCGATCCCATCCCCCTATTCCCCATTCTTTTCCCATTCATAGCCTCAATTGCCTTCGAGCATTTTACAATGTTTCCCATTCTATATACCTAATTGTTAGATGGCGCTTCCGTTCCCTTCTATGAAAAATTCCTATATTATATAAATTTAATGGGAAAGAGGCGGCAATCAATTCTCGGTCACTAATTTCTCTCAATTATGGAATGATGGGCCCATGATTAGCTCTCATGATTTGGAAATAGCTAAATGACTGAGATTTCACCTTTCTCAAATATGTATTTAGGGTAGGATTTTGTGGGTAAAATTACTCAATTATGAGTTTTATGTATCAAAATAAAAGCATTTGATTAATTTTGATATCAATTATGGAAACAAATAAATCGATCTGTGTCTCAGTTTTAGGGGCTAGATATTCCGCGCGTGAGAGTTTTGCGCGGAAGAACAATTCAAAATTAGCTGTTCACGAAAGGATATATTTTTCACATTTGCAGCAAATATAATCTTTGTTAATATTAGATTTTTAGAAATATTAAGAATAAAATGTAGAGAATAAAAAAAAACAAATATGTTCAAAATGTTTATAAAATGAGTTAAATTTAGGAAATTTGTTATTTTAATATAAAAATAATAGTGTATATAATGGTAATAAAAATTTTTTGATTGTATTTGACTACGAACAAATTAGAATCAATTTTATAGAGACAATGTAATTTTATCTTTGTAGTTGACTTTCTAAATTTAGAGCCAAATTTTATAGAGACAATGTATAATTTTATCTTTATAGTTGACTACCAAAAATTAGAACCCAATTATATAGAGGCGATGTAATTTTATCTTTATAGTTGACTACCAAAAATTAGAACCCAATTATATAGAGGCGATGTAATTTTATCTTTATAGTTGACTACCAAAAATTAGAACCCAATTATATAGAGGCAATGTAATTTTATATTTGTAGTTGACTATCAACAAATTAGAACCAAATTATATAAAGGCCATGTAATTTTATCTTTGTAGTTGACTATCAAAAAAATTTAGAACCTAATATTATATAATCGTACAGGGTCATCTGCACAAAAAAATTAAGAGTTGTATAAAAATTAGAGATCGGATCAAGATCATTGCTCAAGAGATTCCTGTAGAAAACAAGGATGAGCTGGTTATGTTAGTGTGTCCCAAATCTTTCCAATCCAAAATTCTCTCGAATTTTACGCAAAATAAATGATGATCAGATTTATTAAAATTGTTGTGAATGCAATTGAAATGTGTTAATCAAATTGAAATTGTGATGAACAAAATAAAATAGAAATTGGTGATGATAAAATAAAATTGTTGACGAACAAGGTTAAAGCATTTTTGTTGGTTGAAATTGTTGAAGATGAAGTTGAATGTGAATGAAGAATGAACACGGAGGATTGATAAACTCCTTATCATCATTCTTCATCGCCACCATCGGCGGATATTCTCATCGCCGCAAACTGCGGATATTTGTCCTGGGAAAAGTGGCCAATTCCGCCCCTATATGCTCCGAGCAGCATGGAGAATAAAATGTGATCAATGAACAGTGAAATGAATAAAAAATATGGAAATAATATAAATAAATATGGAAATTAAAATATAAATAAAATTATCACAAAAATCACAAATTAATGTTATTTTTGCTTATTCTTGACATTGTAATAAATGAAGAAGGACCACTCGACTTAATTTAAATATTTGTTATCATTTTAGTATTTACATTTTGGATCCAATGTCATTCCCAGATCCCTAGTTGAGAATTTCCCCAGTTCATACATACTTTTCATATACTTTTCATAAATTAAATTGATAAATAAATAAGTAAAAGCTTATTCTCTATTAAATTATTGAATAAATCTTTGCTTGGGTTTGGGTTCAGCCCTTCCAAATACTGCGCACGCTTCTACTTGGTAGCACCGAATCAAGATCGCCCTCAACTTGGCTGTTTTCTTCTATAGAGTAAAGCTCTATCAACACTTCAAAATTCTTTTGTTATGGCCGCTCCCCGAGAAAACAAAAGGAAATTTGTGAGTAGCGCAAATAATCTGGAAGTCAAGGACGGCAAAAATGATAATTCAAACGCCGAACAAAACAATCCGGAGGAAATTGCAGCAGCAAATAAAATTCCTAAACGTGCTTTCGGAAACGGAAATGCGAATAATTTGTTTGATGAGATGAGAACTTTGCTTGCGAGGATTGGACAGAAGCAAATTGAACAGGCGAAAGTGTGGAGGTAGCGACCCAAGGTTATTGAAAAAGTGCAAGAAAAGAAGATGGAAATGTTGGGACAAAAATTATGTGATGAGCCCGATGCAAAAGAGGAAATTGGGAAATCCCGTTTAGCGGGAACGATTCAAATAGCAAATGGAAGAGATGAGGATGTCAAAAATATCGTTAAATTTCCGTATTCTATGAACAATGAGAATGAATTGAGCAAAGAAACACAGCAAATAATTGCAGGCATGGAAAATATTTTGCAAAGATATCTGGCAACAACCGCAAAACAACAAAATATCAACAACAAAAATTGCAGCAAAAATGCAAAAGAACAACCGAAAATCGACAAAATTATTCCAACTATTAAACAATCAAGTCACCACCAAATCAAAAGCCAACTCGTGAAATTAGTGCAAAAATGAGTACAAGTACACCATTGGAAATGAATTTGGATTAAAGGTTTGTCCTGTACCAGACTTTCAATGCCAGAGTCATAATTTTCGAAAATTCGACAAAAAAGAATCAGATGTGACAAACAAACAATTCATCATCCGGCAGAAAATTGCGTCCATTAATATAATTCAAATTTTGCCAATGAATCACTTTGTGCAAGTGGAAGGCACACATTTTCTGGCCTAGCGAGGAAGATTCAGCCAACAATTCGAAAAATTTTCAACAAAAATAATTCCAAAAATGAACACCGCTTGGATTGGCATTGGCTATTTGCAATTAAATTGGAATTTCTTCCCTTCGGTTAAGCCGAAGCGCAATAATAAGAGAGTGGATTGGCATCCTCCCATTTCTTTTCGAATTTTCGAAAATTTTTTCAAGCATGATTGGTCAATGATTGCAAAAAGCCAAATAAAATGGAATCCCGGAAAAATTGGAGGGCATAAAATTGGAAATCCGGAAAATTCGTCACAATTTCATGAGAATGTTGGGGACCGTCCTTTGCGCTTTGCCTTCCCATCCTTTGCAACAATCGATCTGATCGAATTTTCACCAAGACGGATGAAGAAGAATGTCCGCGCATGGAAGCGCTTTCAGAGGACGGGGGAATGTAATAAATGAAGAAGGACCACTCGACTTAATTTAAATATTTGTTATCATTTTATTTATATTTTAGATCCAATGTCATTCCCAAATCCCAAGTTGAGAATTTCTCCAGTTCACACATACTTTTCATATACTTTTCATAAATTAAATTGATAAATAAATAAATAAAAGCTTATTCTCTATTAAATTATTGATTAAATCTTTGCTTGGGTTTGGGTTCAGCCCTTCCAAATACTGCGCACGATTCTACTTCCCCGTTTGAAAAGTTCTTTCTCGCTCATTCGCAACAATTCCAAGATCTTGGATCGTTGAAGATGAGGATTTTGGACGGAAAAAGAAACATCCAATTTGTAAACCAAAATATTTTAAGGTTAAATTCGAAAATTTGTTTGTAAATAAATTTTGAAATTGAAGGAAGATAAGAAGAAAGCAATTTGTGCAACTTGTGATGAAACGAATGTGGCAACTACGACAGTTGCCAAAAACTATCTGAAAAAGAGTGGGCATTTGAAAATTAAAAGAGAGTTTGAAACCGAAATGTTGTGGAATGAAAAAAGAGGTCCGAAAAAAAAGAAAATATGATGAAAGTGAACCAAGGCAACAAAAAATGAAACAGCTTTTAATTGAAAGATATAGAGATTGGGAAATGCCAGATATTGAAGAATTGCAATTTATGAAAGATATTTTGGAAATTTTTGAATCTTTTCGCAAATTGTTAGTGAACGTGCAGGCCGAAAAAAAGACTAATATAGCCGATGTTTTCTCAAATACAAAAATTTTACGCACTATCCTCGCATCGATGAAGGTAGCATTTCAAATTATTTATTTTATGAAAAATATTGTTTAGACAAGCATTGAAATTTCAAATGAAGTTCTAGAAAAAGTAATCTAAATGTCAATTGAAGTCGATGAACGGATGAAACCTATGATTCAACTTATGCAAAATTTGATCCAATTTTTCTTGTAGCATCGGCATTGTCCCCAATTTCTTCAAATCTTTTAACCGATGCTGAAATTACTATGGCTTGTTCATTCATTAAGGATGTGGTTAATTATTATAAAAATATTTTATGATTTATTGTTATATAGATGGACAATACCCAAATTGAACCACAATACCCACAAGCAGGAGCTGAAAATATCTCACCAAGAACATCACAAAAAAATTGCAATAGGAGTTACGAAAGATAAATTGTTTCATTAAAGTAATTTGAAAGAAATCGCACAATTAGCGGTTCAGGAATACATTCCAAAATACAAGTATGTATCAAATACATTGGGTCTTGGAATTTCAATAAAAATTCAAACATTCTAAATATTCGGAATGATATTTTCAATGCGATAAGAAACTATAAGTTGGAATATAATTTTTTTAATTTAGGAATGGGATTGTATCAAAATTTTGGCCCTAAATATCTTCGCCATTCCGGCTTCTAGTGCACCTATTGAAAGAGTATTTTCTTTGGCCGGTTTTAATACTTCTGGAAGACGAAATCGCACAAAAGCTGAACTTTTAAACAACAAATTTTTTGGTTACCTCAACGAATATTTATGTCCTATTCCAAAATAAAATAAAAATTTAATACTTAAAATTTCGTATTATATTTTTACAACATTGCATAAATATTTTTCTAGGATTTTTTCTTTATAAAAATGATAAAAAATGATATGATAATTAATGATAGTGCTAAAATGATATGATAATGATATGATAATGATAATTGCCACTATCATTATCATATCATTTTGAATTATACCATTTTGAATATCATATCATATCATATCATTTTGAAAATTTTGGTATCATGAAAACACTGATTAAACTATTCCACAGCAGTTATTTTCATTGGCATCACACAGACCGTTTTGTCCGCAATTGTCGCTTCCGCAAATGTCGTAACAAGTTAAGCATTTATCCAAAAAAATTTTTCGCTTATTATTAAACTTCTAGCCAAAATCAAATAAAAATTTTGTTAATAAATAATAATGAATTTATGATGTTAAATTATCTAGAAATACAATATAATTTTGCAAATTGATAACAGTGGTAGAAATTAATAAAAATTTAAATATGTGCAAAATTAAAATTTAGTAAAATATGCACTAGCATTATTTAAGGAATACAAAAATATATTAAAAAATTTTTTTTTGAATATCATATCATATCATTTTGAAAATTTTGGTATCATGAAAACACTGATTAAATTATTACACAGCAGTTATTATCATTGGCATCACACAGACCGTTTTGTCCGCAATTGTCGCTTCAGCAAATGTCGTAACAAGTTAAGCATTTATCCAAAAATTTTTTCACTTATTATTATTAAACTTCTAGCCAAATCAAATAAAAATTTTGTTAATAAATAATAATGAATTTATGAGGTTAAATTATCTAGAAATACAATATAATTTTGCAAATTGATAACAGTGGTAGAAATTAATAAAAATTTAAATATGTGCAAAATTAAAATTTAGTAAAATATGCACTAATATTATTTAAGGAATACAAAAATATATTAACAAATTTTTATGCTAACTATATAATAAATTTATTCTTTCCTTCATCTCTACTACTTTTTTCTATAAAGTGCAATCTATTATTTATAAATCTAGGCAAAAGTAGGAATCTTCAAAAAATGGTCTACAATCTACAATGCTCATCCATTATCGACAATAAAAATTTTAATAAATACCTACCTTTGCCTATTATTGACCATTTTGTCTTCATCGACATTTATAAAATCGATGGCCTACTATTGATTTCTTATTTTATATAAATATCATAATAAATGAAAATTATTTTGAAAATTTTGTCAACATTGTAAATTCCCTGGAAATATTTTATTTTATCTAATTTTTTAAATTGGATGTGCACTAAAATTATCGCTTGCATTTATTTATATACTTAATCGTATGAGCCGATTGTTTATCCAAATTTTGAACATAATTAAAAAATAAAGAGAAACAATGATTTCTTGGTACAATCCACTCTCAAAATCAAAACCTATATTGGGTTTGGGTGTTTTCAATTACAATAATTTTAATGAGTTTAAATTTATTTAGTTTAAAAATTTTTCGACATAATTTTATTTCATTAATTAATAATAAAAATTCACCAGCTAAATTAAATATTTAAATATTGATAAACTCAATTTATTTCGTCAATTTGAAGAGAATCCAGATCATTAAAGAATGAAGGCAAAAATCAACAATATAATATGTATTTATGTAGAGAAGAATTTTTTTCTTACAATTTAATTCCCAAAAAATATTTTTTTTATAAAAAAAAAACACTAATCTGGCATCTATAAAATTCATCTGAATTCTGAAGCATAAGATAATGCTAAGTTTTGTTAATAAAATTTCAAGAATGATAAAAATTTTAAAATTTTCCTAAAAACAAGTGGAATTGAAACTTTCTCGGAAAACCGGCGGAATTGAAACTTTTCGGAAAACAGGCGGATTAAAATTTTCCGGAAAATGCGGAATTAAAATTTTCGGAAAACATGTGGAAATAATATTTTCCGGAAAATAGATGTGATTAAAACTTTACGGAAACGAATCTTCCGGGAATACAGGTCTACCTAGACAGCAAAGCATAATAAATTATATGCTAAATTTGTTTTTAACCTCACTCATGATATTCAAAAAAGTCATTTTTTAAAAATAAAAATTTTTGAGAAATTCAAATCATCAATTGCCAGAAAAATAATAACAACAATAATAAATCTTGACATTCATTCAATTTCTAATTCATAATTTTATGTATTTAGTCTGTTGAAGTTGAAAAAAAAATTTAATATAACATTTTTCATTTCATTGGATTTATATGAAAAATATTGTAGGGACTCAAACAGGAATAAAATTAAAATTTGTTCAATCAATAATAATTATAATATTGATAAAATGGCTTCATTGTCGGCTGATGTTCCCATTGCTGTTGAAAATCCAAATCAGTTTCCAACTGAGGAAGAATTGTGATGTAATTATTATTATAAAAATTATGGGAATATTGAGAGTAGTGCGAGGATTGCATCGAGGAATGAGGCATGGATTCTATGGATGGTGGTTGCAAATTTTGATTTATAAGATCAGTAGTTTGCACGAATTCAGCCTCTTTTCCTTTTCTTCCCAATTCCCGTTCTTCCTCTTCTTCCTCATCCTCTTCTTCTTCTTCTTCCTCTTCTTCCTCTTCTTCTTCTTCTTCCTCAACCTCTTCTTCTTCTTCCTCATCCTCTTCTTCTTCTTCTTCTTCTTCTGCTTCTTCTTCTTCTTCTTCTTCTTCTTCTTCTTCTTCTTCTTCTTCTTCTTCTTCTTCTTCTTCATCCTCATCTTCATCATCAACCGTTTCTTTTTCTTCCTTTTTTTCTTCCATTTCCTCAATCATCTCCCCTTCCTCCAAACCATTTTTTCGTGCCATCAGGCTCAAATCACGCTGGCATTCAGCCAATTCTAGCTCATTGTTAACATCAAAAATTGTGCTGATCATATCCATGGCATCCATGTATTTGAGCATTCCCTCGGATTGACCATAATTTTCTTGCTGAAATGTGATCAGCATTCTGCTGAATGCACAACTCTCCACATGCACTATTTTGCGGGCAGAGGGCGAAAGTTTAGGTGTTGCTGCAAAATTCATTTTTTTTTTAAATCGAAAGGATATTTTGAAGAAAAAAGAGAAAAATATTTATAATACTATTTATAACGATAAAATACTCAATTTTGTTTGTTTTTGGATTCGGATATATTTCAATACGGTCATTTTATCTAAAAATGGAACTAAATTTTAAAGCATCATCACAGAAATATGGGAAGTAACAAGTAAATAAGTGATATGCCTCGAATAGATTTAGTAAAATTTTGAAACAATTAATTTATTAAATTTAAAAAAAAAATCACCAAAATGCGCAAGGATCAGAGCGAGCAAAAGGGAAAATTCCTCCGGGGTAAATAATTTATTTTGAATTTTTCGTATCAAATCCAAATGTAATTTGTTCAATTTACTAAAAAAATAAGTATTTTTTTGTAAATTTTATTCCTACTCATTCGTTTCGCCCCCATTGGCATTGAGTAATTCTACGTTGATCCCAAATAATTTTGTTCTGCCCTCCTGGACACTATAAAAGGCATTGATGAACAATGAGGCAGGACCATGGACGCGCAAGAACAATTTCAACTGGATGTAAAATGGAGTAAATTAAAATATTTTTCCTTTTAAATTTTCATGCCCCATAGATTTTTATTTTAAACAGATTGGATTTGCCCATAAGATTTGATATTAAATTGGGCCTTAATTAAACCTATTTTCCTTATGCATATCAATTAAATTTTTTGGCTTCAAAAATTTAAAAATTTTTAAAAAATTAAAATATGATTGCCATTTTATGAAATTTTTTATCTAATAAAAATCCAAAAATATGATTATAAAATTTTGTCAGATTCTAACAAACTACCAAAGGTATTATTAAAAATCAATAAATTGGAACCTTATCCTCCGGTTCGAGTTCGCCGAAAAATGCCAGCGATTTGATTGTTGAGAAGCAAAGGAGTTTGTCAAATTTATGCAAATTTTTATCTACCTCCCTGACGTATTCTCGCTGGTTCAAAATTTGTTGAATTAATTTCTAAAAAATGTGAGAATTAATTTGCAGAAATTTGCGGCAATGTTCCATCTTCATAATTGATATACATTTGAGTTTAAATTCAAAGAAAATATGTGACTTAACAAGAATATCTATTACTACAATTTTTATTCATCCATGATTGCCTTTGTAAAATAAAACTCACAAATTCACTTTTACACGCATCAATATCAAACCATTCCGCTAGGGTTGGCACCAAATTTGAGCTGGTTTTGCCGGCCAATTCCATTTCAAAAATGGATCCATAGAATTGCATTGCGTTCAAGTTTTTACTCAAAAATTGTGGATCTCGAAATTTGCGCAAATATTTTTCCATTTCCCAAACAATTGAATTTTTATTCAAATTTTTATCTCCATTTTCTCCAAATTTTCCTTTTACATTTCTATTTTGAACAACTGCATAAAAAAATACTATGAATGACTAAAATGATTTTGGCTATTTTATCTTATTAGGCTAAATGAAATGGATAATGGGCATCATTAAAGTTAAATCTATTTTAATTACTTTTTAATGGTCAAAAGACATTCAAATTTTTTTTGATGCTTTTAGGAAAATTCTATTTTTTTTCCATATTTCTAGATTCTATTGCATTTTCCAACTATGAAAATATGAGGAGAATTGAAAAGATGCTGAATGTGGTTCATGGACATAAGAATTCATAAAGGTCTGAACAAATTTTGATAGTTTAATATTTGATTAAAGACGATACTTTTAGCTATTTAATAATATTATTTAGTTTAAGAAATGATTAAGTTGTGTCAAAAAATCTAAAATTTCGCTAATTTATAGTTGAAATAATTTTAAATGCACATAGCTTTATCAATTCTGATAAATCTACTCTTTTTATACTAAAATCATTATAAAATTCTTTAAGTTCTTAAAAGTAGCGATGTCAAATTTGCCTAGTGACAAATTAAGGGATTCGAATTCAATATTAGTAAGCAATATTTTTTCCAAATCCCCTCATTTTTACAACATCGGCTATTTTATTTTGCTTTGACTAATTTCGAAACTCACATTCTTCGATCATTCCAACGGCAAAGCATTTATTCAGCCTACAATGGCGGCAACAATTTCTCTTTTCTAAAAAAATATTTTAAAAAATTTAAAAAATTAAAATAAGCACACCATATTCAATTGGACAATTGCGCTTCAATCGACAAACATATTCCCGTTGATCAACAATGGATTTGCTGAAATGCATAAATTAAAATTTATGGCATCCAAATGTTTTTATGACCCGGAACGATAAATATTTTTATAAAGAATTTTATTTGA
The DNA here is from genome assembly GCA_030063045.1 of Pratylenchus scribneri. NCBI lineage: Eukaryota > Metazoa > Nematoda > Chromadorea > Rhabditida > Pratylenchidae > Pratylenchus > Pratylenchus scribneri. The sequence goes on from JAQSEB010000026.1 coordinate 159,507, forward strand.
AAGAATTTCTAAAATAAGTGACTATAAAAATTGTCGCCATATAAAACAACAAAATCGTTGAATATATTTTTTTGAAAATTCAAAGAATGGACTGAGAAAAAAAAATGAAAATTCGTTAAGAATGGACTAAAAATAAAAATAACAAAATTCGTTAAATTATATTTACATGAAATATAAAATTAGTAAATTCAAGAATAGAATAAACAAATGGATGATAAATTAAAAATAGTAATTTTCGCAAACAATAACTTTATTTTATTTATTTCCAAATGTCAAATTCCTAGTCTTAGCTCTAGTTCGATTAAAATAAGGATTGTATTTGTTTCCAATAAATCAATTTACCTATATCATTTATAAAATTAATAAAATGAATAATCTAAAATTATTAATTAGTTTCCAAATTATTATTTTCAAAAAGTCAAAATTTTTAAAATATTATTTTCAAAAATTATAATTTTAAAATTATTATAATTAGAGGTAGTCGCTCTACCGTATACAACGCTGTATTTCTGCTTTATTGCGGTATTTTGCTGTATCTGTATTTTGCTGTTTATACAGCATCTTATCCGTACAACAAATTTTAAGGGGGAAAATATAGTACGGAATACAGCAAATTCCATTTTGCCAACCTCTAATTATAATATAATTTCCAAAAGGGATGGTATTTAATTTTGTGAAAAAATGAAAATTGTGAAAAGAAACATTGAAAATTGCAGAAAATTTATATCGATTTAACGGGTTTGTCCTAGACTCCCAAATTTTATACCATTGGATAGAACTCATCATGACGCATCGATTGTTATATATTTTGTCTTGGTTTGATCAAAAATAAGGGTTTTAATTAACTTAAACCGTTTTATGGGTTTTGGTTCAAAACAAATTAAACCATGAAAAATTATATACCATTCGATGCGTCTTGACGAGATTTGTCGATTGTGTATAAGATTTGGGAGTCAAATAAAAACCATTAAATGGTTATAAACTTCGCAATTTTCAATGTTTTTTTTGCAATTTTAAATATTTCCATTTTCAAATGTCTCAAATTTTGTATTTTCCACTCTTTTCTTTGTATTTTAATAAAAATAAAACTAATTATACAAAAAATCTACTAATTATTTTAATTTTTCATTAATCAAGTGCAATTTATTTTCAAATAAAAATGAAAAAAATAAATCGCAGATTTACCGAAAAAATGCGGCGCAAGCCATGCATGAAGTGACGCCAAAATTTTTGCAATCCGCCGCAGCTCCACAAACCATACATATTTTTTTTATTGACGAGTGTGATTTTTTTTGTTTTCGTTGAGTTCGCACCATTTTGGCAGTAAAAAAAATATTAATTATATTCTAAATCAAAAAAATTAATCACATAATAATTATTATCGCATTCTTGAATATTATATTTTTAAACACATTTTAAAATATGCCAAGTTTTAAATGGAGGTTCTGAAAATTTTTAAAGATATTTTGTTGAGTTTTTTGGTTCGATCTGAATGCCGATGTTTTGCACTATGTGGAGAGAGCGCTTTTTTTGATGAGCCCAAAAAGAGTAATATAATTTTTCAAATATTTTTATAAAACACAAATATAATTGGGTAAGCATGGAAATATTCTTTTGAGAATGGTCATAATGAAGCCCTAATTATTTTAAATAAAAAGTCTAAATGAGTTAATTTTGAGATATTTACGATAAGCAACTCATAAAAAATAATAATTAATTACGACATCAAAAACTTGGCCAATTTCTTTTTTTAAAAGTAAAAAAATCATTAAATAAAGAAAACAGCAGATATCAAAATGAAATATTTAAATTATTAAATATTTTTCCATAAAAATGAATTTTCTGGAAGTTTATTTGAACCAGTTTATCGCATTTTCAATTTTTGCCCTGTTTGATTAGGTCAATTGGATTTAGGTCGGTCATAAACATGCTCGATTGGAATTATCTGAATATTTAAATTGTGGAATTTTGGAAGAAGTTATTTGAAATGCCGAAAATGTTGCTTGTATTTATATCGCAATCTCCAAACAGTTCCATCCGCACTCCGGTCTACACCTTCCAAATCCGACCAAATAGAACAATATCCAAACCACTACGCTCCATTGCACTTCTTCTCGAAACCTCCATCCATCTCTTTTTGCTAAATCCTGCTAAACAAAATTTAGGCCTCAAGATTTCCTTCATTTCTTCTTGTACAGACCATTAATTTGTTTTTTTTCGTTCTTTTTGTCTGGACCAACCTTCGATTAGTTCATTTGAATTGAAGTTCAAATTCAGCCCTAGTGACAAATTTGAATCATTTTCGTTATAAATGTTCTGATCGTCTCTATCACAAGACTAATCCTGATCGTGCATCAAGCCACAAATTTTCTGTCTAGAGAAATATTTGTTTGTGAGCGAATATCATTCAAATTATTGGAAGGAATACCTTTTACGCAAATTTTTAGTCACCCGACAGATCGGTCTCAACATTCCGTGCTCGACACAACGGGCCCAACATAACGGGCGCACAATTTCGGGCTCGACTCTTTGGTCCCAACATTTCATGTATGTTTTAGAGTCTATATTTAGAGTTGATACAGAAGGATTCAACCAATATAAATATATAGTTGACTACGAAAAATAGCATTTTCTCTAAAATTTTGATAGTTAATCAAATTCTTGTAGAGAAAAAAAAGATTTTTGATAAATTGGTTATTTATTCAATTTAAAAAATGATGTAATTTGTAGCCAATTTGACGATCAACGGTCACAATATTATCATCAGTGCTTATTGCTTGCTGTTTAAATTCAATTGCAATTTATCAAACAATCGGCATTCAGCGAATTGACTCGGCCTCGATGGTCACCCCTACTTTTTGTTGTATTATTAAAATCCGTGGGATAAGTAGGATTAATTCCAGGACTGAGCAAATATGAAATAAGAAAAGGCTAAACAAGGTCGAAAAAGATAAAGGTAAAATATATGGTAAAAATAACAAAATACGGTATTTCAAGGTACGGTAAAGGTATGTGTACACCCAGCAATGGTTTATTCTTCTTTTAAAAAAAAATAAAATTTAAGATTTAAAATGGATTTTAAGAATTTTTGAAATAGAAAAATTCTAATATCGCAGATTACAAAAAGCAGTTAAAAAACCAGTTTCTTTCTCATTATTCTCCATATGAAAAAGTTTAAATTCGCTGATTTTTATAATAATTTATTTTTCGTAACTCTGAAATATTGGAAAAATATTCGGTAATAGTGTCGTTCGTATTCGTATCCCCCATTTTTAGAAAAAAAATTTTTTATTTTATTTTCCCCTGAAAAAATGTTGTTGTAAACAGAGTCCACAAATTGGAAAGATTATAATCATATTTTCTCACACAATTTGCCCCATTTCATTTCCCCCATTTTAGCGATCGTCTTCCATAATAATTTCCTTTGTTACAATTTCCCCTCAGCAATTTCTCATAGGATTTGCCAGTCCATTCATTTATTCCGCCAATCTTTTTTTCGACATTTTTATTTTGTTCGTTTCATTCATTTTTTTGAGCCTTTTAGCATTAAATTACCATTTCATTTTAATTGTTAATTTTGTTCATTTTCATTCTTTTGAATGGTTTAATTACCCAAGTTTGAGGCTTTATAAGTAATAAAGAATTTATTTGTATTTCATTGGCCTTGAATTGATTTTAAACCAAGAGGGAAAACAGAGTTTCCTTCAATATATTTATGAGTATTCGATAATGGGGAATTCGAATATAGCATTAGTTTTTCAAAAATCAAATTGCCTGAAGTGGTAAAGTTTCAAAAACAGGTTTCGAAAAATCGAATTTTGGTATTTTGCTTCATATTATATATAAATCGAAGCGCCTCGATCAGCTGATCACGAATCTGTCAAAACACATAATTAAAAAAATTGCCTTTTAATTTTCAGCATATTCCACGAATTCGAGTCAATTTGAGAATATTTAGAAATGGATCTATTCTTATTCTTAGCCAATTTTTAAAATAAAGACCTTGTCGTTTTTTTCCTTTTGAACAGTGTTGCAACAAAAATGGTGAAATAAAATCGGAATATTTTGATAGTGAACATCCCTTTAAAGTGAATATTCATTGAAACGAATATTTTAATTTTCTATGACCAAAATGAAAGGATAAGGAAGGAAACAGCCAACGAGCGCCACTCTACCCCATCAACACAACAGGTGAAAGAGAAAGAAAAAAATAGAAAAGAGAATGATGAGCGCCCAATTTTGAGCTTTCGATTTAAAATTATTTTCGTTTCGATAAACATTCCACCAATATTTTCAAATCCTATATTCACCAAAAAAATATTCCGATTGTAATTTCAACACAATCAATCAATACCAACATTTATCATTTAAAATTACATATTAATGAATAAAAAAACAATCAAATTGATATGATCGAAATAAAATTTGAAATATTAAAAATGTTAGAAACATTTAGAAAAAAAAGTTTAATAGAAAAAAATAATATTAATCGATGTAACATGTAAATATTGATGAAATTAAAATTTTATGCGAGAACTAAATTTTATCCAATTTGTTTGACATCATAAAAAATGTTGATCCCCCATTTGGAATGGTTGGAAGATAAAATATCATTTTAGTATTTTTTGAAATTGTGTTGAGTTGGAATTTTCATCTTTTCATTTTATATTGTGCCAATTTCTTCAAAAATTAATAAATAAAATTATGCATATTAAAAAAATTATACATGCTATTTTTTCCTCCAAAAAAAACTTTTTTTCCGCCAAAAAATCTTTTTTACCGCCAAGACTTTTTTTCCTCCAAAAATAACTTTTACCTCCAATGACCTCAAAAATAAAATTTTTAAATTTTTTTTATATAAAATCATAAAATAAATGGAATGAAGCTCTCTCAGCTGAATAAGAAATAATCTTAGCTTTGAAGAACCTTTATCCTAGCCCTGACCCGTATCTTACGATATCCTTATTCTATCATTAGCCTCTAGAACCTATGCTCTGACCCTTAGCCCCTAGTACCCATCTCCGACCCTAATCTACCCTAACCATAGCCCCCAGTCCCTAGGACCCATCTCCGACCCTAATCTACCCTAACCATAGCCCATAGTCCCTAGATCCGATGCTCCAACCCATGTATGAGTCATAAATATTGGCTCTAAAAAATATTTTGAATAAAAAATTTTAGATTTTTTTGCGCAATGGACGTTTGAAATGAGTTGGATTAAATTTAATTTTATGATTTTTATAGAAAAAAATCAAAAATTTCATTTTTGGGGTCAATGGCGGTAAAAAAGTGTTTTTTGGAGGAAAAAAATATCACAAATTAAATTGTTGGATTTAATTGATCGAAAATTTGTTTCTAATTTCGTTTAATTAATACATTCATAAATTATTATTTCAAATAATTTTTATTATGTTGAAAATATATTTTTACTCCATTCTTATTTGGAATCATATTTCATAGACTTTATTTTCTTGTTTTTCTTTATTCCAATACATTATAAAATAAGCCTAATTTTTGTAAATAAATTATTCAATTTCAATTTTTACATCAAAATGAAAATTTTAAAAATTTTTTGAAAAAAATTTTTTTTCGATTCGATGTCGATTTTCGGTCACTAATGACAACGAAATTTCGGTTTTCGATTTCGAAAAATTTTTAACCCTTATTATAAATTTCGTTTTTCGGTTTCGAAAGATTTGTCGACCTTCCGAAATTTCGATTTTAGATTTCGAAAATTTATTTTGGGCCATCGAACCCATCCCTGACCAAAAATAGATTTATAATAGGACCGGTATAAATTTATAGTTTTAACATTAAGTTTTTATTTTATATATAATATGCCTGAAGGTTCAAATTCAATCGTTTTTGGGATAAAAACAGATTTTGTAATAGAAAATTAAGTTCTAAATTTGAAAATTCTAGTTCTAGGGAAACAATTCCGAATATGTCGAAAAAATCCGGGGCGAAAATGTTTGAGCTTGAAAATTCATATAACCCTTTCATCCATCATTCATTTTTTTCTTCATTTACTCTATGGTGAAATATATATGTAACAGAGAATATTGGAAATTAGCGATTTCCGGAATTCGCTAGAAAATTGGGTTAGCGAATTTTGGAAATCTTGGCTTCAAGGCATCGTACAGACCGGAGAATAGGCTCATTCGACTCGGCATGGTCGATTTACTTTATGAAATTTCAATTACAGACCTATATAGGGGCTAGAATTAGAGTTAGGGTAGGGTTAGGTTAGGGCCGGCATGGGTTCAAGGGTTGGGGCTAGGGGCTAAGGGCTAGCGTTTTGAAATTGAAATTTCATATAGTAAATCGACTATGCAGAGTCGAATGAGCCTAATCTCGAGTCTGAGATTTCCCAAATTCGCTAACACAACTACCTGTGTATTTCCGGAAATACGCAGATTTTTAATATTCACTGTAACATATAAATCATGTTCCCAATTATGAAATAACTAAAAAAGATTACATGCCATCACCGCTAATTGTTTCCGGTTCTTTTTTGCTCTATAAAATTGAACCTATTAAATAAAATGTTATTGAAATATGCTTACCTTTTTTCGGAGATAGCGATGACGTTTGAACCAATCATCGATCTGAAATTTTGTAAAAGCCATTTGGAAGTTAATTTTCACAAAATTTTAAATTCGATACTATTTTATATTTTAAAATATATTCATTATTATCACTTTTAATGAGCTTTAATAAAAATAATAATTTTATTTTTATTTTCTCTTGCAAAAATTTAAAATAGACTATCAGAATTTTTAATAAAAATCAAAATTATAAGTCCCTAAAGTGCTACGCACTTTCCAAATTGGGGTTATATATTCATATATGGAAGCATGCTTTATATAAACCAATAGATCTATGCCCCATTTTTTTGTTACATAAAATTCATTTCTTTCTTGCCTGTTTTTCTGTTAAACCAGTGGATTTAGCTATTTCTTTACATTTTTGGGGCTTCAAATATGAATTAATACTGAATTCGTAGTTTAGCACTTCATACTGTTCCATTGTAAAATCTTTGGCACGTGGATGTTGTGGAACTGGAATTAATTGTTATTTACTTGAATTAATTTTTATATTTATTTTCCAATTCGATTTTTCCTCTCTTCATTTTTTCTAGTCTTTTTTCATATCCCAAATATAAATATATAAATTTTAAAACAAAAAATATTTATTTGATAGAAAAATTTCTTTAAGAAATTGGTAAAATGTTGATTATTTTTATATTTTGCAATTCTGAAAAGCAAATTTAATCTTTTATAAATAATTTTTAAAAATTTTTATCAATATATTAGTTCAATACTTTGTTAATAATTCGTTATTTTTGTCTTTAATTTGTATAATTTTACAAATATATAAATCATGTTCTCAATTATGAAATAACTAAAAAAGATTACATACCATCACCGCTAATTGTTTCCGGATCTTGTTGGCTCTGTAAAATTGAACTTGTTAATTAAAATATTGTTGAAATATGCTTACATTTTTTTGGCGTTCTCTTTGATGTCTGTACCAATTATAGATCTGAAATTTTGCAAAAACCAGTTTGGAGTTAATTTTCACAAATTTTAAATTCGATACAATTTTATAATATATTCATTATTACCACTTTTTTTTGATTAAAAAGAATTTTACATAATTTTAGCTTTATATAATGCAGGGCTCCCATCGAGTCAAGTGGATTTATAAGGACAAAATTTCCGTTTTATAAGGACATAAGTGGCAAAAATTTTAAAATATAAGGACATGTAAAATTTTTTATTTTTAAAAAAAATTCATTTTATCGTTTTAGTAATTTTTTCCATTCTGAATGAATTATTCCTTCAGGAAAAATTATAACCAAATATGGCCCGGTAGGGGAAAATTTTAACCAAAAATGGCCCGATAGGGGAAAATTTTAACCAAAAATGGCCCGGTAGGGGAAAATTTTTTACCAAAAATGGCCCGATAGGGGAAAATTTTAACCAAAAATGGCCCGGTAGGGGAAAATTTTTACCAAAAATGGCCCGATAGGGGAAAATTTTAACCAAAAATGGCCCGGTAGGGGAAAATTTTTTACCAAAAATGGCCCGATAGGGGAAAATTTTAACCAAAAATGGCCCGGTAGGGGAAAATTTTTTACCAAAAATGGCCCGATAGGGGAAAATTTTAACCAAAAATGGCCCGGTAGGGGAAAATTTTAACCAAAAATGGCCCGATAGGGGAAAATTTTAACCAAAAATGGCCCGATAGGGGAAAATTTTTTACCAAAAATGGCCCGATAGGGGAAAATTTTTACCAAAAATGGCCCGGTAGGGGAAAATTTTTACCAAAAATGGCCCGGTAGGGGAAAATTTTTACCAAAAATGGCCCGGTAGGGGAAAATTTTAACCAAAAATGGCCCGATAGGGGAAAATTTTAACCAAAAATGGCCCGATAGGGGAAAATTTTAGTCAAAAATGATACAGAAATGGAAAATTTTAACCAAAAATGGCCCGGTAGGGGAAAATTTTAACCAAAAATGGCCCGGTAGGGGAAAATTTTAACCAAAAATGGCCCGGTAGGGGAAAATTTTAACCAAAAATGGCCCGATAGGGGAAAATTTTAACCAAAAATGGCCCGGTAGGGGAAAATTTTAACCAAAAATGGCCCGGTAGGGGAAAATTTTAACCAAAAATGGCCCGGTAGGGGAAAATTTTAACCAAAAATGGCCCGATAGGGGAAAATTTTAACCAAAAATGGCCCGGTAGGGGAAAATTTTAACCAAAAATGGCCCGATAGGGGAAAATTTTTTACCAAAAATGGCCCGATAGGGGAAAATTTTAACCAAAAATGGCCCGATAGGGGAAAATTTTTTACCAAAAATGGCCCGATAGGGGAAAATTTTTACCAAAAATGGCCCGATAGGGGAAAATTTTAACCAAAAATGGCCCGATAGGGGAAAATTTTTTACCAAAAATGGCCCGGTAGGGGAAAATTTTAACCAAAAATGGCCCGGTAGGGGAAAATTTTAACCAAAAATGGCCCGGTAGGGGAAAATTTTTTACCAAAAATGGCCCGATAGGGGAAAATTTTAACCAAAAATGGCCCGATAGGGGAAAATTTTAACCAAAAATGGCCCGATAGGGGAAAATTTTAACCAAAAATGGCCCGATAGGGGAAAATTTTAATCAAAAATGGCCCGATAGGGGAAAATTTTAACCAAAAATGGCCCGATAGGGGAAAATTTTAGTCAAAAATGATACAGAAATGGAAAATTTTAACCAAAAATGGCCCGGTAGGGGAAAATTTTAATCAAAATTTTCATTTATAAGGACAATATAAGGGCAATAAGGACAATTCTGGATTTGTAAGGACATTTAAGGACGTAAGGACATTTTCACTTTTCTAAGGACGGGGGTCAATTTGTAAGGACTTTTCTTATAAAATAAGGACGAATGGGAGCCCTGATATAATGAAATAAAATATAAATAAATTTAATGAGCTTTACTAAAAATAATAATTTTATTTTTATTTTCTTGCACAAATTTAAAATATACTAAAAATGGGGATATATTTTCTATCAACAATTTCCGAGGACATTGACGGTAAAAAAGAATTTCGAAATCAATTATAGTGTACTTTGAAAACATACAATATTCAAAAAAAAATTAATTTTATTTTTCGAAAAATGGATATATATTTGTTTTCATTAACAGAAGATCCGAATATCGCATTAATTTTAAAATGTCTGAAGTAGCATAGGTTTAATAAACTGTTTGGAATAATTTAACTTTTTTATGAATTGTATGTATTATTAAACCGGTTTGGAGATATAAGCTTAAATCTATTAAAAAATTAAAATACAAGGCGAACGTAGCGAGCCATCAGAATTTTTAATAAAAATCAAAATCTTAAGTCCCTAATGCGCTACGCGCTTTCCAAATTGGGGTTATATATTCATATATGGAAGCATGCTTTATTTAAACCAGTAGATATCTGCCCCATTTTTTAGTTATATAAAATTCATATCTTTCTTACCTGTTTTTTTTCTAAACCGGTTGATTTAGCTATTTCTTTACATTTTTGGGGCGTCAAATATGAATTAATACTGAATTCGTAGTTTAGCACTTCATACTGTTCCATTGTATAATATAAGCGTGGAGGTGGATGTTGCGGAACTGGAATTAATTGTTTTTTACTTTAATTTATTTTTATATTTATTTTCCAATTCGATTTTTCCTCTATTCATTTTTTTCTAATCTTTTTTCGTATTCCAAAATTCAAATTTAAATTTTATTTCATTATTTTAACGATATATTTCTCAAAACGGGCGGTTTTTTTAGCCTCTAATTTTGCAAAAAAAAATAATTTTTGGTCATAATTTGGCCAAATTTTAGTCTATAAAAATCTATAATATACAATTCGATAGCCCAAAAAATCTATTAAATGAAGTTTAGATCACTTAAATTGGCCCATAGGTCATAGAGTTATGGCCAAAAAACACATTATCACAAAAATGGCCATAACTCAACAATATTTTGGCCAAGCCCCTAGCCGCTACATATCCTAAGCCCCTAGCCCCTAATCCCATACCGCCACTAACCTCACCCTACCCCTAACCCTAGCCCCTAAAAAGTTTTCCAAGGAAAAACAAAAATAGTCAAATTAGAGGCTAAAAATATCCGAATTAGAGGAAGAAAAAAACTTTACATATTTCTCAAAATTTTTTCAATATTTTAATTTTTTTAGTAATATTTGTTTATATTTCGTTATACTATAAATAAATAAATCATGTTCCAAATTATGAAATAACTAAAAAAGATTACATACCAACATCGCCAATTGCGTCCGGATGTTGTTGCTCTGTAAAATTGAACCTGTAATTAAAATGTTAATGAAATATGCTTACTTTTTTGGCCTGCTCGTCGAAGTGCGTACCAATTATAGATCTGAAATTTTGTAAAAGCCAGTTTGGAGTTCATTTTAACAAAATTTTATATTCGATACTATTTTATAATATATTCATTAATATGATTTTTAATGAGCTATACTAAAAATAATAATTTTATTTCTATTTTCTCTTGCACAAATTTAAAATATACAAAAAATGGGGATATATTTTCATCAACTATTTCCGAAGACATTGACGGTTAAAAAAATTTCGAGATCAGTAATAGTGTACTTCGAAAACCCACTATATTCAAAAAAATTTTTTTATTTTTCGAAAAATGGATATATATTTGTTTTCATTAACAGAAGATCCGAATATCGCATTAATTTTAAAATGTCTGAAGTAGCATAGGTTTAATAAACTGTTTGGAATAATTGAACTTATTTATGAATTATATTATTAAACCGGTTTGGAGATATAAGCTTAAATGAGCTAAAAAAAATTAAAATAAAAAGCGAACGTAGCGAGCCATCAGAATTTTTAATAAAAATCAAAATTATATGTCCCTAATGCGCTACGCGCTTTATGGAAGCATATTTTATTTAAACTAGGGTTGCACCTCGGCGCCCGGGGGAGGATTTTCGGGGACGGAGAATTGCGGGGAGGCAAGCTTGTGGGACGGGGACGGGGAGAGCTTCGCGGGGAAGGGAACGGGAAATGGACCGGGGACACCGAAATTTCGGGGAATTTGCCCAATTTTGGAAAAAAATTTTTTCCGACTTAAAAAAATTTTTTTTGCTAAAATTTTTCAGAATATTAAATAAATAAATAAATTGCATATAATTGGATAATTTTTAAATATTTTATAATAAAAGATGGCCGATTTCTTCATCGGAAATTTGTTCCAAAATTGGCTCATCACCCATTCCTGGCTCAATTTCTTTGGTTATTTTTACCAACAATGGATTTGAAAACAAATTTGCCTTTGCCAAAAGCAAATTTTTAACTGTGATTGTATAACTGTGATTATATTGAGCCAGAGTTGTTGAAAAGATTTTTAGCCCAAATAGCCGCGCAGAGAAAAATTAGACCAAAATTTAACCATGCAACGGAAAAATTGAAAGAAAAATGGCCATACAACGTAATCAATTTTTTAAAAAATTTTTAAAAATATGGCATTTATAAGGCAAATTAAAAATAAGGCAAAAAAATTAAGCAATTCCTCGAAAATATGGCAAATTCCATAAAAATTAGGTAAGTATTTGGGTAACTTTGGTCTCCTATTCCCTTTGCCTTTTTTGGTTAAAGATTAAATTTGGCATGATATTACTCTTATCAAGATTAAAATAAGACAAAACAGATATATGTTACGAATTATCTGACCGCGATTACCCCTAAACACACATATGAGAAATGAAAAGGGAAATTAAAAAATTAATAAAAATTGGGGAGAACGAACCGTACTATCTATTAATCAGCTTACTCTTTTATAATTATATAGGAAATATTTTTTAATAAAATTAGGTATTTGAGTGAAAAAAATTAATTATAATATCAAAAGAAGATTATTTTTCATTAAAAATAATATTTTTCATAGATTAAAAATATTTTTTTAGTTGAATTTCTTTAAAAAAATTTCCCCGAAATTTCGGGAGTCCCCGCACGTGGAGGGATTTGGGGACGAGAAATTTTCTTTTTCGAGGACGGGGGACGGGGTCAAAAAAAGTGCAACCCTAATTTAAACCAGTAGATCTCTCCCCCATTTTTTTGTTACATAAAATTCATATCTTTCTTACCTGTTTTTTTTCTAAACCGGTTGATTTAGCTATTTCTTTACATTTTTGGGGCGTCAAATATGAATTAATACTGAATTCGTAGTTTAGCACTTCATACTGTTCCATTGTAAAAACTTCGGGATATGGATTCGGAACTGGAATTAATTGTTATTTACTTGAATTAATTTTTATATTTATTTTCCAATTCGATTTTTCCTCTCTTCATTTTTTCTAGTCTTTTTTCATATCCCAAATATAAATATATAAATTTTAAAACAAAAAATATTTATTTGATAGAAAAATTTCTTTAAGAAATTGGTAAAATGTTGATTATTTTTATATTTTGCAATTCTGAAAAGCAAATTTAATTTTTTATAAATAATTTTTAAAAATTTTATCAAGTATATTATTTCAATACTTTTTTAATAATTCGTTATTTTTGTCTTTAAATTGTATAATTTTACTAATATATAAATCATGTTCTCATTTATGAAATAACTAAAAAAGATTACATACCATCACCGCTAATTGTTTCCGGATCTTGTTGGCTCTGTAAAATTGAACTTGTTAATTAAAATATTGTTGAAATATGCTTACATTTTTTTGGCGTGATCGTTTAAGTGTGAACCAATTATAGATCTGAAATTTTGTAAAAACCAGTTTGAAGTTAATTTTCACAAATTTTTAAATTCTATACTTTTTGTATTTTATAATATATTTATTATTACCACTTTTTTCTTGATTAAAATTAAAACAGAGTTCGGATCGGGTCAATTTATAAAGACAAAAAAAATTTCGGTTATATAAGAACATAAGATAAAAACTTTTGAAAATATAAGGACATGCAAAATTTTTTCATAAAAAAAATTATTTCAATTTTTTTCGGAATGCATGCTTTTTCTCCTGAATGAATTTTTCCTTAAGTTTATTAAGCGATTAGTTTTGTGTATAAAAATATTAGAAGATTTTAAACAATTAATGGCCCGATAGGGGAAAATATGGCACGATAAGGGAAAATTTTTAATCAAAAATGGTCCGATAGGGGAAAATTTGTAATCAAAAATGGTCAGATAGGGGAAATTTTTAATAAATAAATAAAAGGGCAGAAAGGACATTAATGAATTTGAAAATACATTCTTATGGAATAAGGACATTTTCATTTTTCTAAGGACGGAGGTCAAATTGTAAAGACTCTTATAAAATAAGGACGAATTCCAACCCTAGATTAAAATATATTAAATTACATAATTTTGGCCTATATGAAATGATAAAAGTTGCTCAAAGTGAATTTAAAAATTTATTTGCAAAGGTAAACTTTTTAAAGGGCCTATATCAAAAATCAATTTAAAGAAATATTTAAGTTGAGTCAAAATTATAAAATAATATTTAGATGGCGGGGAGGGGTTCTACAGTGGACGGATAGTGCCAGAAAATGGGTAAAACTTTCTATTATACTTGTAAATTTCACTAAAATATCAAAGTTAAATAGATTTACTTTGTAACAATCAAAGTGGTAGAACTGAAACGGGGCATAAAATGGGATTATATATGAATTATATTATTAAACCGATTTGGAGATATAAGCTTAAATTAGCTAAAAAAATTAAAATACAAGGCGAACGTAGCGAGCCATCAGAATTTTTAATAAAAATCAAAATCATAAGTCCCTAAAACGCTATCTCTTTCCAAATTGGGGTTATATATTCATATATGGAAGCATGCTTTAAACCAGTAGATCTCTGCCCCATTTTTTAGTTACATAAAATTTCTTTCTTGCCTGTTCTTTTGTTAAACCGATGGATTCAGCTATTTCTTTACATTTTCTTTTCGTCAATTTTGGATTAATACTGAATTCTTTCTTTAGTATTTCTCTCTGTTCCATTGTAAAATTTTTGGGATTTGGACGTTGCTTTTTGCCTTGCTTTGGATCTAAATAATTATTATTTAATTTAGAATTTTATATTGAATCAAGGTTCTTGGAGCTGAAAATATTAAATACAATAATCAGCTCCAGTTCAACCTTATACAAAAATTATAATATTTAATATATTTTTGAATTTATTTTTAAAAAATTTAATTTATTATTATTTTTTCATCATATTTTTAAAATTTATTTTTTTATATATTAAATAAATAAATAATTCAAAATTTGAGTTACGTTAATTTTTTTCAAATTTTGGAAATTCTAGCCAGTCGATTTTCGTGATCTTTTTTTTAAAGTTTCACATCAGATTGCGCATAAATAAAAACTCTAAACTTAATATGATACTTTACGGTTTCGAGTTATAAGCCATAAACCGGTTTCAAAATTTGAACTTTTTTGATTTGCACCGGTAAAACTCCTTATGGTTTTTAGATTTGTACCGGGAGAAAGGGCACTACGAATGAATGTCAGCTTTCGAATGATATATGGTTTAAGGGGTGGGTCTAAACTCAAAACCCTGGGCTCTAGAAGCCGACAAATGGGTCCAAGTCGGCACTTTTTCCTTTGTGGCCGATTTGGTAAGGGGAATAATTGGTCGGAGGTCGCGCGTTCGAATACCACCAAGGGCCAATAATTTTTCAATGGTGGGGATCAAGTTGAGGTTTATTTTGAAAATTTATAGATTTTGAAACCTATGACGCCATTTGTTAATCTATTTTTGATTTTGAAATCTCTGTCGCCATTTCTGTTAATCTATTTTTGATTTTGAAACCTATGTCGCCATTTGTTACCCTATTTTTCATTTTGAAATCTATGTCGCCATTTGTTAACCTATTTTTGATTTTGAAACCAATGTCGCCATTTTTGTTAATCTATTTTTGATTTTGAAACCTATGTCGCCATTTGTTACCCTATTTTTGATTTTGAAACCTATATCTCCATTTGTTAACCTATTTTTGATTTTGAAACCTATATCTCCATTTGTTAATCTATTTTTGATTTTTTAAATACTATTAAAAGAAAACAATAAATTCTGGACGAAAACACAAAAGAATAAATAATTTAACCCGGCGAGGATTCGAACCCGAGATCTCCCAACCATAGACGCTTCATTAATGCAAGCATGTCACATCAGCCATTTTATACTAACAGCCTTATAGTCATAAAGAAATGTAAGTAAAAATACATTTTTGACCATGACTTTGGAGAATGTACCCTTAAATTTTTTTAACATATCATAGCTGAATAAATCACTGTGCAAAATTTCAGAAAAATCGATCAACAATCAAGAGATATATGTTCCGAATAGTCATTTTGCCATTTTTATAAATATACAAGAATTGATTTAAGTTATTATGATCTAAAAACATATTTTATTAAAGTAACTAATTTTGATAGTGTTCACTTTTTCTAGGTCTATTATTTAGTAAATATTTTTTACTAATTCGTAAATTCATAGAATTGCCTAAGAGATTATCAAATAAGTTAAAAATCATCTTTTTTACATTTTTGAGTGATATGCTTGAAATCTGCAGAATCCATTTGCAAGGCATCAAGATTTTTGGACATTTTATTAGATGGATTTGCTTTTTCACCAAAAATACTTCCTGAAAATATTGATGGTTTGGATGAATTGCTTTTGAATTTTTTATTTTAATTTTTATCCTAATTTAATAATAATCTAATCATAAGTTATTTCTCTTCTTCTCTAATAAAAATAAATATGTAAATTACAATTCTAGCAAAATTTATGAAAAATGCTATATTAATTTAACTATTACTTGCCTGTAACAAATGTATACTAATATAATAGATATATTACGAATAAATTCTATTTCGTTTCTATTACCCAAATTTATTGTTAAATTAAAAAACATAATTGAAGGAGTTGCTCTTGTAATATTATTCGTTCCAGTATTATCCTGTACAGTTTCCATCAATTCTGAGCAAATTAAACGTCGAAAATATGGAATATGTTTTTGGGTGAAATTCATTTCAATCTCATTGATTATATATTTTGCATATGCCAAAATGAACACGCCACAATCTATAGTATTTTCTTGTAAAGGTATTTTTTCCACTAACTAATAAAAAAATTATTGAAACATTTTTATTAATTTTAAATACAATGTATTGCCATCCACCAGGTTGCGGTAGCTTTTTTTTCTTATAAATATCTTCGATGAGTGTGAACATTTTCAATAGAAAATGATTTTTTGTGACATTTTCTGGATCCAACTGTGTTCCCACATCATCCAACGGTACTAAATTTTCATAAATTTTTAACTTTTCTTGTGCAAAATTTGTTTATTATCTTAATTTGCAATATGAATTTATTATTATTTAGTTATATCAGTAAATAATTTATGCCAGAGTTACGATCGAATCAAGACTATTCATAAGGAAAAATTTCCATTTTATAAGGAATTAGGGGAAAAAATTTGAAAATCTCAAGACATGTTAAAATTTTTAAATTTATAAAAAAAAACATTTTAATAATTTTTAGAATGCTTCTATTTTTCTCCTCAAGGAATTTTACTTAAATTTATCTAGCAATTAGACTAAATCTTTTTTTTATATATAATGCGATATCATAAGATTCTGAACAATTAAAAATGGCCGAGTAGGAAAAATAATAGTCCAAAATTAACCAAAAGAAATAGTCAAAAATGGCTAGATAGGGAAAAATTTTAACCAAAAATTTTCATTTATAAGGTCAATATTAGGGAAATAAGGACAATTATGAATTAAGGACATTCTTATAAATAAGAATATTTTTATTTTTTATAAAGATGAGGTTCAAATTGTAAGAACTTTTCATATAAAAAAGGACGAATCTGAACCCCGATTTATGTCAATAATTAAAATAAAATATTAACCTTAAATACTAATGTGAAATAGTTAAAATTTTAGAGACATAAACCGAAATTGGCTCGAAAGGGGAACCAGATTTTAAATTCTTAAATCAATTAGAGTTGATATGTTAAAGAATTTTTCTTGATCAATTATTTTATATAATTCCATTTTCTATTAGATTTAATGCTTCTATAGGCTCATATAATGTTTTCCATAATTTTAGCATATTCCTATCTAATATATAATTTTTGATTCTAGCGTAAACTTCATTTGTAAAGCTAAGGTAAATATAATATGTTTAATATTTTAATTAAACGATATTTAATTCTTATGAGTAAAATGGACTTTCATTAAATTAATTTGTCAAACATAATTCTAATCTAATTGATTAGACTTTCAAATTAATTATTACAAGTTTTTGGTCTAAATAAATTTTATTTATTAAATTGGATTTATCATAAGATGATATTTTATTTGCTGAATAAATATTGAAATGCTTAAAAAATATATAGCCAAAAAAGAGTGCAATATAATTATAATAATATAAGGATTTTCCACATTCAGAAACCATATACCAATTGATATCGTCGAGACACATCAAAGGTAGATATATACAATTTGCCATATTTTATTCAAAATTAATAGATTATTAAGGCACTTTAATTAAATCTATTGATTGGGTATAAGATTTGAAGGTAAATTGAATTAAATTTCTGAATAGTTACTATCATCTATTCGGCAATTTCAATTTATAGGCAAATAAATATTTCCCTTTATCATATCATAAATGTTTATAAAAATACTTACATTTCATCGAATCAAGTATCATAATTGTCTTTTGTGGGAAGTTGAGCAATGCCAATGCCCAATGATTACCATACAAATGTGCTGGCACAAAAATCTGGAGTTGATTATTCTCCAAATTGATATTTTGTAGCCAAAAATCGCATTGATTTAATTCAGATTTTATGTACAAAGCGGTAAGAAATGTACTCATATAGATATATTGTGGATGGCCTTTTATTAATAAATGCATATATCCATTAATCACATCATCAATTAACAAATGACCATCGATCAATGTGGCCATATGAGCCGCTAAATTTTCAAGATTATTCAAAAGATAATTCTTTAACTACCCTCAATTCGGATATTTTCTTCTCCTACAGGCAAATTTTGATTATTTTGGAATTTATTCAAAACTGTTTCCCAGACATCATCTTTCTTGAATAATTCGGGTAATTCTGGCATATCATCTGGTTTTATAATAACTAAAAATAATTGTTATTAGACTGTGAATTAGTAGAATATCGATCGGAAATTAAGTCGTTTCGAGAAGAAATTTCAGTAAAATTTATTATATTTCATTAATTTTTAAATATTGCAAATATTATAAAAAGTTTTAATAAAAATATAAGAGAAAACTATTATTTAGGGTAAAAGTTTTGAAAAAGATTTTTTGGAAAAAATTCTGAAGGAAGAAATAATTTTCTGGAAAGTTTTATATAAAAGATTTTCTCATAAAAAAGATTTTTTGATGAAAAATATTTTTGGGATAAAAATTAGATTTCGTATATTTATTTTGCAAATGATAAGCAAATTTGTTTTTATTAAGAATTTTTTATAAAATTTGAAGGTAAATTTATTTTAAAATTTTGATTTTTTTGCCGATATTTATGGACAAATTTACTATATAAAAATCTTTCCGTTTCTAATTATATTATAGTTAACTTTCCTTTATGCAATAATTTTTTAACATTTTTTAAATTTTTTTAAATAATACCAATAGTATTTTCAGATATATTCATTTTTTCAATATGTTGACCCCCAAAAATTGAGCCAGATGATTTATCAAAAATTGAGTCAGTTGATTGCATTTGTCCATGGTGATCTATCCAACAAGTTGATTCGACTTGGTAAGGTAACATTGATTCAGATTCATATTTTTCTTTTAATATCTTTTCTTTTTGCTCTGCAATTTTTGATGCAATCAAATTTAATTCATTCGAATCATGAATTAGTGAACTGGTTTGTTTATAGCCTTCCATAGGAAAAAGCGAACCAGTTTGTTTATTTTCTTGTCCCACAAATTTTGTTGTACTAGTGGGTTGGTTCCCATGCTGAGCAAACATTGTTGTACCAATTGGTTGGTTCCCATGCTCGGCAAATATTGTTGTACCAGTTGGGTGGTTCCCATGCTCGGCAAACATTGTTATACCAGCTGGTTGATTCCCATACTCGGCAAACATTGATATACCAGTTGGTTGGTTCCCATGCTCGGTAAATATTGCACCAGTTTGTCTTTGCCCTTCCATTGGTAAGTTTGATTCAAATCCATATTTTTCCTTTAATATCCTTTCTTTTTGCTTTTCTACAATTTTTGATGCAATCAAATTTAATTCATTCGAATCTTTATTCATAGGAATTAGTGAACTGGTTTGTTTATTTCCTTGCCCCACAAATATTGTTTTACCAATTGGTTGGTTTCTATACTCGTTAAACATTGCACCAGTTTGTTTCTGCCCTTCCATTGGTAAGTTTGATTCAGATCCATATTTTTCCTTTAATATCCTTTCTTTTTGCTTTTCTACAATTTTTGATGCAATCAAATTTAATTCATTCGAATCTTTATCCATAGGAATTAGTGAATTGGTTTGTTTATTTCCTTGCCCCACAAATATTGTTTTACCAGTTGGGTGGTTCCCATGCTCGGCAAACATTGTTATACCAGTTGATTGGTTCCCATGCTCGGCAAATATTGTTGTACCAGTAGGGTGGTTCCCATGCTCGGCAAACATTGTTATACCAATTGGTTGGTTTCCATGTTCGGTAAATATTGTATCAGTTTGTTTTTGCCCTTCCATTGGTAAGTTTGATTCAAATCCATATTTTTCCTTTATTATCTTTTCTTTTTGCTTTTCTACAATTTTTGATGCAATCAAATTTAATTCATTCGAATCTTTATCCATAGGAATTAGTGAACTGATTTGTTTATTTCCTTGCCCCACAAATATTGTTTTACCAATTGGTTGGTTTCTATACTCGTTAAACATTGCACCAGTTTGTTTCTGCCCTTCCATTGGTAAGTTTGATTCAGATCCATATTTTTCCTTTAATATCCTTTCTTTTTGCTTTTCTACAATTTTTGATGCAATCAAATTTAATTCATTCGAATCTTCATCCATAGGAAATATGGTTTGTTTATGGCCTTCCATAGGAAAGAGCTTACTAATTTGTTTATTGCCTTGCTTTGCAAACATTTTTTCAACATTTTTTTTGTTGCCTTGTTCCACAAACATTTTTCCAATTTTTTTTTGGACTTCCATAAGTAAATTTGATTCAGAGTCAGATCCATATTTTTTCTTTAATAAATTCCCCTCTTTTTGTTTTTCAATAATCTTTGATGCAATCAAATTTAATTCATTCGATTCTTTATCCATAGCTAATTGTGTATCAGTTTGTTTATTTCCTTGCCCCAAAAATATTGTTGTACCAGTTGGGTGGTTCCCATGCTCGGCAAACATTGTTATACCAGTTGGTTGGTTCCCATGCTCGGCAAACATTGATATACCAGTTGGTTGGTTCCCATGCTCGGCAAACATTGTTATACCAGTTGGTTGGTTCCCATGCTCGGCAAATATTGTTTTACCAGTTGATTGGTTCCCATGCTCGGCAAATATTGTTGTACCAGTTGGTTGGTTCCCATGCTCGGCAAACATTGTTGTACCAGTTGGTTGGTTCCCATGCTCGCCAAATATTGTTGTACCAGTTGGTTGGTTCCCATGCTCGGCAAACATTGTTGTACCAGTAGGTTGATTGCCATGCTCGGCAAACATTGTTGTACCAGTTGGTTGGTTCCCATGCTCGGCAAATATTGTTGTACCAGTTGGTTGGTTCCCATGCTCGGCAAACATTGTTGTACCAGTAGGTTGATTGCCATGCTCGGCAAATATTGTTGTACCCGTTGGTTGGTTTCTATACTCGGCAAACATTGTTGTACCAGTTGGTTGGTTCCCATGCTCGGCAAACATTGTTGTACCAGTAGGTTGATTGCCATGCTCGGCAAATATTGTTGTACCCGTTGGTTGGTTTCTATACTCGGCAAACATTGTTGTACCAATTTGAAAAAGTGATTTTTCTTTATTTTTTTGCTGCTTTACAGCATCATGGGATCCATGTTTGTCACCACTTTTTCTTTCATCAGCTGCATAGCAATATCCAATTAAAAGAATTATTTGTAAAAGAATATATAAATTGTTCATTTAGAATAAAATGATAATATAAAATCTGAAATGTGAGTTTTAATGTAGAAAAATGCTTAGACAAAAATAGAGATATGGAAAATTGTTAATTAATATTAATTTATTCATGTTTATTTTTTATTGGGAAGAATTTAACACATAGAAAAATAAATACTGTTAATTTACCAAACTAATTAACTAGCGAGCAACTTTATTGAGGAATGAAGAAATATTGCATTATTTGCTTGATGGAATGACACGAATTGGCTCTCCTAAAATGGGATTTTTTTGGCAAAAGTGACAAGGTATGAAGAAAGGAAAGGAAGATAATTCGTGAAATGAATTTCGATCCCATCCCCCTATTCCATATTCTTTTACCATTCATTAGTCTCAATTGCCTTCGAGCATTTTACAATGTTTCCCATTCTATATACCTAATTGTTAGATGGCGCTTCCGTTCCCTTCTATGTCCTATATTTTATAAATTTAATGGGAAAGGGGCGGCAATCAATTCTCGGTCACTAATTTCTCTTAATTATGGAATGATGGGCCCATGATTAGCTCTCATGATTTGGAAATAGCTAAATGACTGAGATTTCACCTTTCTCAAATATGTATTTAGGGTAGGATTTTGTGGGTAAAATTACTCAATTATGAGTTTTATGTATCAAAATAAAAGCATTTGATTAATTTTGATATCAATTATGGAAACAAATAAATCGATCTGTGTCTCAGTTTTAGGGGCTAGATATTCCGCGCGTGAGAGTTTTGCGCGGAAGAACAATTAAAAATGAGCTTTTCGCGAAAGGAAAATATTTTTCACATTTGTAGCAAATATGATCTTTGTTAATATTAATTTTTTAGAAATATTAAGAATAAAATGTAGAGAATAATAAAAACAACAAATATGTTTCAAAATGTTTATAAAATGAGTTAAATTTAGGAAATTTGTTATTTTAATATAAAAATAATAGTGTATATAATGGCAATAAAAATTTTTTGATTGTATTTGACTACGAACAAATTAGAACCAATTTTATAGAGACAATGTAATTTTATCTTTGAAGTTGACTATCAAAAATTAGAATCAAATTTTATAAAGGCAATGTATAATTTTATCTTTATAGTTGACTACCAAAAATTAGAACCCAATTATATATTGAGGCCATGTAATTTTATCTTTATAGTTGACTACTAAAAATTAGAACCCAATTATATAGAGGCGATGTAATTTTATCTTTGTATTTGACTAGCAAAAAATTAGAACCCAATTATATAGAGGCAAAGTAATTTTATCTTTGTAGTTGACTAACAAAAAATTAAAACCCAATTATATAGAGGCAATGTAATTTTATCTTTTGTAGTAGACTATCAAAAAATTAGAACCCAATTATATAGAGGCAATGTAATTTTATCTTTGTAGTTGACTATCAAAAAACTAGAACCCAATTATATAGAGGCAATGTAATTTTATCTTTGTAGTTGACTATCAAAAAATTAGAACCTAATATTATATAATCGTACAGAGTCATCTCCACAAAAAATAAAGAGTGGTGTAAAAATTTGAGATCGGATCAAGGACTCTAGTACATTTTGATAGTGGACATTTCGATAATGGACATTTCGATAGTAGGCGGACATATCGATAGTGGCGGAAATTCGATAGTGGACATTTCGACAATAAACTATGACATTTCGACAGTGGACAAAAAAAGTTGTAAAACATTATATTTCTGGGCATGTTATATATCAATCGACGCCTAATGATGAGCTAATATTCTATTATTATTTTTACAAAATATACAAAAATAAAATATTTATGATCTTATTTCATTAAAAATTTAAAAGTCTTATATATTTCAATATTGTATAAATATTAAATATTAGTTGCTCTAAAATATAAATTTAAAGTGAAAATAATTTTATATTTTGGTCAATCTTCCATTATTCAATGATTTTTTAAAAGGATGGCAAACAATTTAAATTTTTTTTCAATTATGTAAAAGAAAATTATAATATACCTATAATATCTTATTTTCGTAATTCTTCCATTATTCAATTTCATCAATTTAGTAATTGTTTACAATTATATAAAAAAAATGAGTCAACAAATGGAATGACATTTCAAAAAATCTGTTGGAATAATATTCTACCTATTTTTTCATCCAAACATTCGCGAAATTAGCAATTTTGTTCGGTTCTTTGTTGTTTTTCCTTCATAAAAGAATAAGGAAAAAGTGGGCCTAGATTGAAGTCTCCTCTATCCAACCATATAAATTTTGTATTTTTTCGTCCATCAATTGTTTTGTAAAAATTAAAAATACAAAGGTAGGTAAAAAAGGTCTTTTTTACAGGGAATATCATCTTTGAAACTGCATAAATCATTATTTACTAATCTAAAAAATTTGAAAATAATATCATATTGTAGAATAGACCTTCCTCTATCGATTCATATAAAAGTTTTTTAAAAATTTTTTGTTCTAAATTTTTTATAAAGCATGGAAAAAAAATAGCAGAAAATAGCACTGATACGGTCGAGCTATACCTCATTCGATAGAGCTCGTTGAGCTGAGTCCGAATATGCTAGAATTTGAATGCGTACCCATTTTTGGCCAAAACATGGCCCATTTTTTTTGTTCATTTTCCCTCAAAAGTTGAGAGTTACTTGGTACCCAGTTCATAAGATTATGGTTTACCATTACCTCATAGTAACTTTTAAAATTTCTTATGTAGAATAGATCATGATTAGTTCCGATTTGAGAAAATAGATGCAATTTAAATCTAAAATGTGAAATTTGGTTTTTTAAAGTCGAAATTAGGAGAAACTGACATTTACAAAAATCAAAATTTTGTTTTAGAACCGAGACCTTTATAAAATAAGCCACGTTTTGTATTAAAAACATAAAAGTAAAAAGCTTCAATTGTTATTTTTTTCCTCAATTATTTTTAATTATATATTATAAGGATCAATCTTTTTAGGCTTAACTAAGCTCTAACGTAAATTCTCATTTAATATTAAAATTAAATGTACTATTATTTTTTTTGCTTATACAAAAGTTTATGTCTTGACCGATGTTCATTCAAAGATTGTTTGATGATTGATATTTACATTTTTTGGATCTTTACATTTAATTCACATTTATTAATTTTGTCCTTTCCTTTACATTTGATTTCCATCCCAATTCCCCAATTTTGCTTTGTCATTGGCCTACACCAACGTCTTTTGTGCTCGTTTTTGGCCCCCAAAAAGCTTTGTCATGATAGTTTTATTTAACAATTGGCTTGTTCCCGCATTTTTACCATTCCCACTGATCATTCACAAAAAGTAAAGAATTCATTCACAAATAAATTGCTTGGATAAAATATAATTTTATTGGACTCAGTAAAAAGAGTAATTTGGATTATTGTTGAGTCAATTGGGATTCAACAAAGTGGTGCCACGACCAATTTGGAAAATCTTCGAGCCATTGGGGCAATAATCTGGCTTGCCATTGGGACAAAAAACTTTGGTTTTGGTCGTAAATTAAAATAATTTTGAATTCCCCTGCCTAAGGCAAAACTGTCTTCCTCAATCTTCAATCGAGTGGAATTTGTCTCATCAAGGAGGCCTCGAATCGAACGATCACCCGACAACAGAAGGCGACACGATCGACCGGCCCAAATTTTGATTGAAAGGAGCCGGAGAATTGCAAATCGGCGGCCAAATAACAACAGTGACCGACGCCAATCTCCGCCAATTCAACAACAAGCACCGGCGCCTCAAATCCAGCCAGTCATAATCCAAGTGCCTGTCCCTCAAATTCCGGCGCATCAACCTTTTTGGCCTAGACCCCAATTTCAACCAAGGGTCTTTTGGAACGCAAATTTCAACGACAAACCCAGGCTATTTATAGACCTCATCAACAGCAGCAAAGTCGGCAGAAGCGTCCAAATCAACATCCCCATCATTTTGATCGGCAACTACCCAGCAACAACCAGCAACATCGACGTAATCGGCCATTTGTGAGACGAGGCTATGGCGGACGTCCTGCAAATCACCGTCAAAATGCTGCGCGACCGGCTCAATACAATCGTAATGGAAACGAACGAAATAGACTTCAAAATCGGTGAGAACGATATGAATGGGGCAAATAAATTAAGAGAAAAATGCATTGAACAAATGGCAAAATTAAAAAATGCCATAAAGGATTTGGATGAGGAAAACAGAAATTATGGAAATTTTTTGGAAACGTTAGGCCAAGAAAGAAAAGAATAGGAATTGGCAACTTATAAGTGAATGGCAACCGGTGTTTCTGGATTTTTGACAATTATGAATACAGCCAGAGGCGTTATTGATGTTTTGGAGAAAAATAAAAGATTTTTCGATAATATGTTGCCATCAGTCTCAAATGAAATTTTGGACATTGTCGGCGCTTCTGCTAAGGCCGACGAGAGAGGGAAGGAAAAGGGATGAATCACCGGCCGAGGGCCGAAGAAGGAAAAGAATGGAAAAGGATGATTTTTCACATAAAGATATTTTTACCACAAAATCACTAAATACACGTAGATTTAACCCTTTAAAAGGAGTGGCTTTCGGTCCTAAAAGCTCACTTCCATTGTTCCCATTGTTCCAATAAATATTTTGCTCTTCTTCTATTTTGTGTAGTGAATTTAGCCTTTGGTGTGCAAAGAATTCGGTGTCCAATCCGAGGAATCCACTTGCTAATCACTTTGGTTGAATCCCACTTCAACCCCTTGTGACCCATTCAATCCCGTTGAGTCCCGTCTCAACACTGAGTCCCATCTCAATCCTATTTGAATCCCGTCTCAACACTGAGTCCCATCTCAATCCTATTTGAGTCCCGTCTCAAATCTGCCCTAACCGACAGTGCTTCTCGACAAGTGGTGCCGCTAGCAAAACAACGAACAACGAAAAGTGATGTCTTCAGCACGGATTCGCATGGCGATTGGCCCGGCTATTGCCCACCTTCGGCAAACAATGATTACCGGTCAAGCTCAGCTCGATGCTGATGCTCCAGACATGGACGAAATACGCACTTTGCGTCATCGTATCCAATTGCAATTGGTCCGGCTAGAGGCCGCAGAAGAGCGATGGGAGGAAGTCATGAACGGACAGCAGGGCGCAGCCAAAACTGCGGAACAAGCCCTCTTTGCCGATTTCAGACAAGATGAACGGCACTTCATGGACCACATGGAAGATGCCCGAATCATGATCGAGCTCATGGATACTGAGCTTGGCGATGAACCCGTGGGGAATCCTCTTCAGCAGGGGGGAGGGCAGCAGCCGCTGCAACAACAAAATAACCCTCCTGTGATTCCCAATGTGCCAATGGCGGTCCCGCCCGTCATTCCAAATGTTAATATGGCGGTCCCGCCCGTCATTCCAAATGTTAATATGGCGGTCCCGCCCGTCATTCCAAATGTTAATATGGCGGTCCCGCCCGTCATTCCCAAAGTTAATATGGCGGTCCCGTGTTGCGGGCCCTTTTACCGCAAACAAAGTGCCCGGACGGGCTTTGGGCAGGTTCAACCCAAAATGATGGGGGAGGGGGTTTGGTTGGACTTAAATGGGTTTTTAATCTTTATTCATTAAATTAAAAGGTTAATTGGTTAATGAAATGGGTGAATGAATGGATGAATATTGAGTTTGCCAATGTTTGAATGAATGGATGAATGTTGAATTTGGAATTAATGGATGAATGTTGAAGTTTGTCAATGTGTGAATGAATAGATGATGATGGGTTTGCCAATGTGTGAATGAATGGATGATGATGGATTTGCCAATATGTGAATGAATGGATGATGATGGATTTGCCATTGAATGTTGCCAATGTGTGAATGAATGGAGATGGGCCGCAATGATGTTGAGGACCGAATGGATGGGTGGGGGAGGACCCCGAGGACCCCAACAAATTCAATTGGTTGATGGAATGAGGGGAGGAAACGCAATTAAGGTGAAAATGGGGTAAGGTTAAATAGAAATGAACAAATGAGTGAAACATTCGAGAATGGGCTGATTTTGATGGCGAAGTAAACAACTCGTTTGAAGGAGAAAAGTTTAATGTGGATGTGTTGAGTGCGAATGATTAAATGATAATTTTCATGTGAATGATGAGAATGGATGGACTTTGAATATGAATGTATTCTAGCGAGAGTGGTTGAACTTTGTGCTAAAAAGGACAAATGGAATGGGGGGGGGGGGGCAAAATGGGAGGAAAAGGGGAAGGCGACTGATAAGGAAATCAATCATCTTTTTCTTCTTCCTTCTTTATTGATCCGGCAATTCCCGGATCATCGCGCAAAGTCGCGACACTCCCGGCGGCCCAATAATTTGATGCGCCGTGTCATGCATGGCCTGAAGATGAAGATCCTCGATCATGGTCCTTGAATTGTGCATGGTTGAATGGCAGCTTTGAGGGTGATGTGCCAAAGTCTGCTCTGAAGATAAAGTTCATTGTCCTCTTGATGTGGTTGATCCGTCAAAGATTGCATTGATCGGCAATTGTCATATTTGCGGCCTCGGGCAATTGATACCGATACGGCCCATGCTTGAATGGATAAAGCGCAAGGCGCCATTGATTAGCCTGGCGATCATCCATGAAGTTGGCAAAGGTGCCGATGTTTGAATGAATGCGTGGGGAATCATAGCAGGT
This sequence comes from Pratylenchus scribneri, assembly GCA_030063045.1. NCBI lineage: Eukaryota > Metazoa > Nematoda > Chromadorea > Rhabditida > Pratylenchidae > Pratylenchus > Pratylenchus scribneri. The sequence goes on from JAQSEB010000026.1 coordinate 187,829, forward strand.
TTTGCAGAATCGATCCCCTTGTTGAACGCGAATGCAATGAATGTTTGAGTGAGAAAAAGCCTGCGGCATTTGCGAATTCGATCCCATTGATAGGTGGCTGTGGCTTACTCCCATTGAGTGCCAATGAGTTTGACTGCATGGCGATGTTGGACTCAGCCAATGATTAGGCTGGCGATCGTCCATGTGAACAGCATTTCGAATGCCATTTTTTAGAGCTTTGCTCTTGTGTTGGGCGGATTAGCCTAAGTGAATGCCATGGATGCTTGTGTGGGGCTCCAAGGTCTTTGGTTGAATGACTGTGTGGAAGAAGCACAGCTTGAGTCGTTTGCAAACTCAATTCCATTAATGGACGCAATTGCCCATGAGATTGGTTTGGAGGCCAATGAGTACGTCTCAGAAGCTAATGGTTAAGGCTTGAATATCAATGGAGGCTTGACTGCCAATGTGTGGAGCTTTTCCTTGTCAATCGAGCTGGAGGCCAATGAGAATGGCTCAAGGACCAATGTTTGAGGCGAATGCCAATGAAAGGCTTGATTGCCAAGATGTGGGGCTTACCCTGTCGATCGAGCTGGAGGCCAATGAGGATGGCTCAGAGACCAATGTTTGAGGCGAATGCCAATGAATGAGGCTTGATTGCCAAGATGTGGGGCTTGCCCTTCGATCGAGTTGGAGGCCAATGAGAATGGCTCAAAGGCCAATGTTTGAGGCGAATGCCAATGAATGAGGCGAATGCCAATGATTGAGGCTTGATTGCCAAGATGTGGGGCTTGCCCTGTCGATCGAACTGGAGGCCAATGAGAATGGCTCAAAGGCCAATGGTTGAGGCGAAATGCCAATGATTGAAGCAAATGCCAATGAATGAGGCGAATGCCAATGATGAGGCGAATGCCAATGATGAGGCGAATGCCAATGAATGAGGCGAATGCCAATGATCGAGGCTTGTGCCATGGAATGAGGCTTTAAGCTTTTCCCGTTGCAATTGCCATTGCAATGAATGAAAGTGTGAGGAGAAACATAGCCTGAGGCGTTTACTGTTTAATTCCTTTGGGCCTTTGCTTCTGCCAATGGGGCAGGAAGTTGTTCCCGTTGCATTAAATGTATGCGATGAATGTGTGAGGAGAGACGTAGCCTTTGGCCTTGGTTGCTTCAATCCTTTTGGGTCTTAGCTTGTGCCAATGGGGCCTGGAGCTGTACCCGTTGCATTCGAAGTTGTATGCATTGGATGCGATGAATGTGTGGAAAGACATAGCCTGAGGCCCTTTGTCTCAATCCATTTGGGCCTTCACTTCTGCCAATGGGGCTTGAAGTTGTACCCGTGTAACTGACGTTACTTGATGAATGCGATGAATGTGTGAGGAGAGGCGTAGCCTGTGGCATTTGTTGCCTCAATCCTCTGGGCCTTCGCTTCTGCCAATGGGGCCTGAAGCTGTACCCGTGTAACTGTCGTTACATGTTGAATGCGATGATGAATGAGGAGAGGCATAGCTGGCATTTGCTGACTCGATCCTCTGGGCCTTCGCTTCTGCCAATGGGGCATGAAGCTGTACCCGATGCATCCGAAAATGGATGCGATGATGTGTGTAGAGAAGCAGGCATTTGCTGTCTCGATCCACTTGGCCTCCACTCCTGCTAATGTGGCGTGAAGTTTCGGCCATCTTTGTGAGGATGGTGCGCAGAACGGCGAATTCCTCGATATCCTCTTTGATGTTGACCATTTTAGCGGCCAGGCATTCCAATTCCATCAAGAATTGTTGGGGGTCCTCCAATTTTCGGCATTTTTTGATGTATGTTGATGAGATGATGAAGCGAATGAATGGTTTTGAAATGAACCACAAAATGCGCAATTAGCTAAATTCAGATTCAAAAATCCGAAAATAACTTCAATTTGAAAATGAGCCACAAAATGCGCAAATAGCTAAATTCAGATTCAAAAATCCGAAAATAACTATTCAATTTTAAAAATGAGCCACAAAATGCGCAATTAGCTAAATTCAGATTCATAAATCCGAAAATAACTATTCAATTTGAAAATGAGCCACAAAATGCGCAATTAGCTAAATTCAGATTCAAAAATCCGAAAATAACTATTCAATTTGAAAATGAGCCACAAAATGCGCAACTAGCTAAATTCAGATTCAAAAATCCGAAAATAACTATTCAATTTGAAAATGAGCCACAAAATGCGCAATTTTGGGTTAAGCCTATTTTTTGGTTTAATTAAACCCCTTTTTTACTCACTTTTAAATCAATGTTGGAAATTGGCACAAAATGTAAATGGCAATACTGTAATTTGGCATAAAATGTGAATAATGATGTAGATGTTGGAATTTGGCGCAAAATGTGAATGATGATGATGATGCTGGAATTTGGCACAAAAAGTGAATGATGATGATGCTGGAATTAGGCACAAAATTGAATGATGATGATGCTGGAATTTGCAAGTTGTCCTGCCAGGGTCGCCATTTTGTTGCGGGCCCTTTTACCGCAAACAAAGTGCCCGGACGGGCTTTGGGCAGGTTCAACCCAAAATGATGGGGGAGGGCGTTTGGTTGGACTTAAAAGGGTTTTTAATCTTTATTCATTAAATTAAAAGGTTAATTGGTTAATGAAATGGGTGAATGAATGGATGAATATTGAGTTTGCCAATGTTTGAATGAATGGATGAATGTTGAATTTGGAATTAATGGATGAATGTTGAAGTTTGTCAATGTGTGAATGAATAGATGATGATGGGTTTGCCAATGTGTGAATGAATGGATGATGATGGATTTGCCAATATGTGAATGAATGGATGATGATGGATTTGCCATTGAATGTTGTCAATGTGTGAATGAATGGAGATGGGCCGCAATGATGTTGAGGACCGAATGGATGGGTGGGGGAGGACCCCGAGGACCACAACAAATTCAATTGGTTGATGGAATGAGGGGAGGAAACGCAATTAAGGTGAAAATGGGGTAAGGTTAAATAGAAATGAACAAATGAGTGAAACATTCGAGAATGGGCTGATTTTGATGGCGAAGTAAACAACTCGTTTGAAGGAGAAAAGTTTAATGTGAATGTGTTGAGTACGAATGATTAAATGATAATTTTCATGTGAATGATGAGAATGGATGGACTTTGAATGTGAATGCATTCTAGCGAGAGTGGTTGAACTTTGTGCTAAAAAGGACAAATGGAATGGGGGGGGGGCAAAATGGGAGGAAAAGGGGAAGGCGACTGATAAGGAAATCAATCATCTTTTTCTTCTTCCTTCTTTATTGATCCGGCAATTCCCGGATCATCGCGCAAAGTCGCGACACTCGCCCGTCATTCCAAATGTGCCTGTGGCGGTCCCGCCCGTCGCAAAATTGCCTCAACTTCGTCTACCGACATTCGAAGGAGACCCGTTGGATTGGCTGCCTTTTTGGCAAAGCTTCGAAAGCTCCGTGGATCGTGTTCCTTTAGCGAACATCGACAAACTCAACTACCTTCATGGCTGCCTTAAAGGCAAGGCAGTGAAGGCATTGGCTGGCTACCGGAACGGTGAGAGCTATCCGCATGCCATTGAGACATTGCGTCGTCTCTATGGCGATCCGAGACGTGTTGCAGAATCGCTGCAAGCCGAACTTTTGGAAATGAAATCGGCCGATGATTCGGTCGAATCAATGCGCCATTTGTTGGAAATATTGGAGCGCGTGTGCACCCAACTCACTGATTTAGGTCAGGATTGCAACAATCCACTGATGTGTCAGGTCGTGCGCAACAAATTGCCGAGATCTGTCCTCTCCGAGCTCGTGAAAGCCGAGCGTCAAGCCATATTCCCATGGGGAATGGATGAACTGCGAAACTGATTGGCCGAAATCCTCGCAGTACGAGAAAAAGTCCAGAGATGCAGTCGTGAATTCACAGCCCAAAAGGATGCTCCTCAAGTGAGGAGGGAGCGTTGGCAGCATAGAAATGCCGACCCTCGTCGCCGGGACAATGCCCAAGTTTTCTCTGCAGTTCAGCAGAATGGAAAAGCTCGACTCCCATGCCTGTGGTGCAAGGGATGCGACCATTGGTCTTCAGAATGCCCGAATATCACTAGCATTGCGGAGCGCAGACAAATACTTACTGATCAGAATCGGTGCCATAATTGCTTTGGCCGTGGGCACCGCAGTTTCGAATGTGCAAAGCCACCATGCCATAAATGCCAAGGGAAACACCATCAGGCCATATGTCCCCAGAAAGAGGGAAATAGTGAGCCAGAAGCAGAACCGAAGAAGGCTCAAATGAAATCCGTGAGATTTGCTTCTCCAGCAACTGGAGCCAATGCAGTCCCAACTGCGAAAAGTACTCCGGTCTTGTCTGCTGTTGCAACCGTGCCAACACATATTGCTCCACACAGCGTATCCCCATCTGATCCACAACTCGTGATGTTGATGGCGGCCTACGTCAATGTGTTTGCTGATTCGGCTCCAAAGAAGCGAATCAAGGCACTTGCCTTCTTTGACCCGGGATCCCAGATTTCACTGGTCAAAACCTCGTTGGTCAAGCAGCTCAGTCTACGCAAACTTGTGGATGATGACTTGGATGTAGATGCATTCCATTCTACGCATTCAATCAAAATGAATGCCCCACAGCATGCTGTTTATGTTGAGCTCACCGATGGGAGCAATATGGGATTTGCTGCCCACAAAACAGACTGGATTGTCCCGTTAGTCCGCAGGGCTGGTATCCATAGAGGAAACTTGGTGCCCATTGATGCCGAGCCCGACATTTTGATTGGAATGGGTGACTTCTGGAACTTCGTATTTAGCAGAGAGCTCATCAGCCCACAGCTTTACAAAGTTCAAACCTCGATTGGCCCAATTATTTGTGGCCGAAATCAATTGGAGCACTATATTAAGACTGAGAAGGTGACTTCGGCAATGGTGACTTCCGTAACCAGATCGGATTAAAATAACAGCTGCAAGCTGGACCGAACGAAACAATCTCCGATCGGCGACAAATCTGAAGAGCCTGAAAGAGGCGATGGCGAGGCTGCATTTGAGCAGTTAAATCCGTCAATTTTGCGCCCGGAGGATGGCCACTATACCATTAGTCGGCCATTTGTGCAATATCCCATCAATCGGCTCCATCAATCGGAATGCGAAGATGAATCGTCAAAAGACGACAATGGCGAAGAGGCGAAGCTCGATGTGCCTCAAAAATGACAGCAAGACCGGGAAGAAGCTGACGAAGCTCATTCAAAGGAAGAAGAAATTGGAGTCCAGCAGATGGACTCGCATGTGAAACGGCATGCATTGATGAAAATACCGATACCGAAGATACTCATTACAGCTATGACCATGCTCTTCCTGTCTCTGCTATACCCGATGCTCCGGGCAATGACGTTGCCGCCTGGAGTTCAGCCCGCTGGGCACCCACCATATTGCAAGCAATGTGAACTAGTCTGCACTCCATTTGGAGTTGAAGTTCGTTTTCCAACCTACATTGCAAAGGTTGTGCTCTGCTGTGGTGACCCAGATGATTGCTTATATCAGGATTATGCGCCTCTGACCTCATATCATTTGCCAAAAGAAAAGTTGCTTTTCGATTACAAATGCGAGGCGACATACTGGACTCGGGAAAGCAGCACGAGAATCGGGAACATCGAATGTCCTCCACGAGAGGCGTGTGACCTCATTGAATGCTGGTTCTATCTTGAACGCCTAGCCAACCCCGATTGTCGACCAGAAATTTCATTCAGCCTCATTGGAGCCGCGAGTTTTGTCGGATTCCTGCTGATTTTCTGGATTCTGCCGATGCTTTTCCACATCACAATGTTTTGGTGCCTTCAACAACTCATGGCTATGCCATGTCGAATAATGAGGGGATGGTGTCGATGCCGGCGCAGAAAGGACGATTCTCGAGATGAGATTCCGCTCCTCAGTCCCGGATTCCGTCCCAGTGCACCCAAATATCGCAGCAGGGATCGAGGGTTTCCTCGTTTCTCAGAATTGGCTACGAAAATATTGATCCTGGCTTGCATGTATACTCCAGTAGCGCCAGATAATGCTCATGTCACGTCCATCACTGCAAATGCCGAGCATTGCCTCAAATCGGCTTCGAATGGAACAGTATGCCGCCTGCAAAGTTCTACCACCATCAGAATATTTCCTGTCGGACAGATGGTCCAATTATTGCTTCGCCAATCTCAAGGAGAAGTAGCTGCGTCCCTGGAAGTCGAAATGGAATCGCTCAAGGATGTAATTGAAGATTTCCGGCCACAGCGAAAGGAGAATCAGCCTTTGGATCAAATTTTGCCGCCGGGAATGTCGGCGCTTCTGCTAAGGCCGACGAGAGAGGGAAGGAAAAGGGATGAATCACCGGCCGAGGGCCGAAGAAGGAAAAGAATGGAAAAGGATGATTTTTCACATAAAGATATTTTTGCCACAAAATCACTAAATACACGTAGATTTAACCCTTTAAAAGGAATGGCTTTCGGTCCTAAAAGCTCATTTCCATTGTTCCCATTGTTCCAATAAATATTTTGCTCTTCTTCTATTTTGTGTAGTGAATTTAGCCTTTGGTGTGCAAAGAATTCGGTGTCCAATCCGAGGAATCCACTTGCTAATCACTTTGGTTGAATCCCACTTCAACCCCTTGTGACCCATTCAATCTCGTTGAGTCCCGTCTCAACACTGAATCCCATCTCAATCCTATTTGAGTCCCGTCTCAAATCTGCCCTAACCGACAGTGCTTCTCGACAGACATTAGCCGAATGGCAATTCGTGAAAATATTAATGTAAAATTGCCAGAAATTAAATTGCCAGAATTTTCGGGTGAATTGAAAAATTGGAATTCGTTTTTCGAAGAATTCACTGCTGCCTTGGATGACCAGGATATCCCGGACAAGCGAAAAATGCAGTACCTGAAAAGTGCCATAAAGGGCGAGCCATTGGAAATTGTAGAAAGCTATCCGCTAGAGGCAAAAAATTACATAACCTTTTTAAAATTTTGAAAAAACAATTTGGTGATATTCAAAACAATAAAAATAGCCTACACAGCGGTTTAAGAAAATTGAAAAAGGCAAACAATTTTATGCCCGAAATAAAGAAAACGCACAGAGAAGTGCGAGCAATTTTGAATCAATTAGAAAACGTGGGGGAAAACATTGAAAACGCCCAGTTAATTTTCGAAGTGGAGTCAAAATACCCCCAAAACATATTAAGAAAAATTTATGAAAAGAATAAAAGCAGCCCAAATTTGGGTGAATACCTAAAGCTAGACGAAGACATTTATAGAATTCACAGAGAATTCGATTTTGGAAATGAAAAATATGAAAAGAAATATGGCAAATACGAAAAATTTGATAAATACAATGGATTCAAAAAGGGCCAATGGAAAGGCCCAAATAAGTTTGAAAATAAAACAATGGCAAATATGCAAAAAAGAAATTGTAAATTTTGTGGTGACGAATATTGGGAGGATAAATGCCCCAAATATAAAACAAATGAAGAAAGATTGGCCAAAGCAAAAGAACTGAAAATTTGTTTGAAATGTTTGGGAAAAGGCCACATTTCAAAAGAATGCAAAAAGAATGTTAAATGTTTTACATGCAAAAAAGATGGCCATAATTCAAGCCAAAAAAGTGGCTGATGAAAAGAAAAATTATAAAGAGCACAATAAAATAAAGAATGAAAAAATGTGTATGGCCACAGAAATTAATGAGGAAAATGAGAATAAAAGCCTGGATAAAGTCCTAATGAATAATTTAATTGGAAAAAAGAAGAAAGAAAAAGACATTACATTAATGCAGGTTGCCTTGGCCCCCGTCCGCAATCCATATGCAATAGGACAGAATTCGGAAGCGGCAATCTTTTTGGATTCTGGTTGTGAAATCAGCCTCATATTAAATGTGCTCGCAAAGAAATTGGACCTTCACATTATTGGAGAGAAACAATTCCGTGGAAGCGGATTATTCAACAAAACAATTATAATAGATTCTCCAATTTATATTTTTCAAATTTTGTCCCAAAATAATGAGGCGATAAATATTGTTGCAAGAGGTGTTGAAAAAAGGCAAATGGTTGAAAGATTGAAAATGGCTGATCCAAAAACATTTCTTAAAAGATGATATAACCAATGAAGAAAATATTTTGGAGGTCATGCCTGAAATTTTGCTGGGTTTGGGTCCGACTTTTATTCGGAAATTGTTGTGCTGCCTAAAACAAAATCTGGATTTTCAATTTTGGAAACTAAAATTGGCAAAATTTTAACTGGAAAAAGCCACATTTGGAAATTAAAAACTGAATCTATTATTTGCCAAATGATTGAACAAGAAAAATTTTGGGAAATTGAAGAATGTGGAATAAATGAAATTAAGAAAAATGAAAACGATATTTTTGCTCACACACATTTTTTGAATACAGTCCAAAGAGACAATGAAGGCCAATATGTAATTGAATGGCCAATAAGGGAAAAACCCTCGCAATTATCAAACAATTTCTGGATTTGCCTTAAAACGCTCCAAGGCGTTTGGAATAAATTAAATAAAAATAAACTTTTGGAGAAATATTGTGCCCCATTCTGTGAACAAATTGAAAAAGGAATTATTGAAAAATGCAAAGATAATTCGGGAATTATTGTTTATATCCCCCATCATTGCGTAATAAACGAGGAAAAAGGAAAAATTCGCCCAGTTTTTGATTTTAGTAGTAAAACGCCTGAAGGGATAAGTGTAAATGACTTTATATTGCGAGGCAGAGTAATGTTGGTGGACATTTGCGGAATGATTCTCCGTTTTCGAAATTTCCCTATTGCCATTTTTTGTGATGTAAAAAGTGCTTTCCATCAAATAAAAGTAAAAGAAAATCAAAGGAATTTGGCACGATTTTTGTGGTTCAAAGACCCAAAAAAGCTCCCTGCCTTGGATAATAATGAAGAAATGAGATTCACATGTATGCCATTCGGCATCATAGCTGCTCCTTCATTGCTTGGCGAAGTGACGGATTATCATTTAGCAAATTATGGCACTGAATTTGCCGAAAAGTTGAGAAAAGGAATTTATGCCGATAATCCAGGATTCGGTGCATCAAACACAATGGAAGCAATAGAAAAATGCCATGAAATTATAAAAATATTTGGAGATGCAAAAATGACACTGCACGAATTTGTTAGTAATGATAAATTAGTAATGGAAAAATTTGGCGATAAAGAAAGTAAAAATTCAATAAAAATTCTCGGAATTGGCTGGGATATTGAAAAAGATGCCATAATCATTGAAATAAAAGAAATAAAGAATGAAATCAAATGTACAAAAAGAAAAGTGGCAAAGGGCACAGCCAAAACTTTTGACCCGCCAGGATTGACAATTCCCACCAATTTGCCCAGAAAAATATTTTTTCAAAGCCGGAAGAAAAATAAATATGGCTGGGACGATCAAATTGATGAAGCCTATTTGGAAGAATGGAAAAATATAATTGGTGACTCTGGAAAATTTTTAATTAGAAGAAGGGCGGTCAAAGATCCAGATGCCGAAATGGAATTACATATTTTTGTGGACGCATCGGCCAAAGCATATGCATCGGTTGCCTATATTTTTGAAAAAATGAATAAAATGACTAATTCATCAATAGTGTATGCCAAAGGCAAATTGGCCCCCATCAAAGCCAAATTGACAATTCCGCGATTGGAATTGATGGCTGCCGTTTCTGGTTGAAAATGCTTGAATTTATAAAGAAGGAAATTGATTTGAAAAATGGCAATTATTATATATGGTCCGATTCAAAGGTAGTCTTGAGCTGGATACTCATCTCCAACCTGGATAAATTGCCAAAATTTGTGAAAAATAGAGTTTTGGAATTGAGAAAGGATATGAAAATAAAATGGAAATATGTGCCCACAGATGTGAACCCGGCTGATTTGGCAAGCCGTGGCTGCAGTTGTGCAGAAATAAAAGCCAATTCGATTTGGTGGGAAGGGCCAAATTTCCTAAAATTTGATGAAATGGAATGACCAAAAGCACCAGAATTGATTAAAAATGAAAAAGAATGGGATAAAAAGTTGGAAGAAATAAATATGGATATGTTGGTTAATGAAATTATTGACATAAAAATAAGAAATGAATGGCCAAAATTGATAAATATTTCGGTTGCAACTTGCAAAGCAATTAAAATTTTTGGCCAAAAAATTAAATTTGAAACGGAATTTATGATTGATCTTCAAAATACTAAAAATGCAATTGAAATAAGAAAATTGGCTGAAATTTTGCTCATAAGCCAGGATCAGTATAAATATCCTCCAAATGAAAAAGAAATGCAAAATTTATTCATGGAAAAATCAAAATAAGGAATTTGGATATGCCCTGGACGATTGGGCAATTCTGGACAAAAAGCACAAATTTTCATTGCATATGAATCGCCATTTGCTGAAATTATTTGTATTGAAGCGCATTTGCGCACTCTTCACAGTGGTCTCCGACAAAGTTTGACCGAATTGAGAAAAACATTTTGGATCCCAATTGGAAGGAAGAAGATGAAAATGACAATTAATAAATGCTTTTATTGCCGAAAGGCAAAATTGGAGCCAATCGCCTTCCCAAAAATGCCATATTTGCCAGCAGAAAGGACAAAGGTCTCCATTCCCTTCACAAATTGTGGAATGGATTATGCCGGGCCATTTGAAGTGAAAAATTTTAAAGGCGAAATTATGAAAGTTTGGATCGAAATTTTCACATGTATGGCGACTCGATTCACACATTTGGAAGTAATTCCGGATTTGACGGCAAAATCTTGCATCAATGCTTTGCGAAGATTCATTGCCGAATATGGAAAACCAAAATATTTAATAAGCGATAATGGCACACAATATCGATTGACTTATAAAGAAGTTAATGAAATCGAAAAGAAAATGGAATTGGAAAAAATTAAATGGACATTTATTCCTTCGGTCTCGCCATGGTTCGGCGGATTTTACGAAGCAATGGTTAAAATTATGAAAAAAGCCTTAAAGGCAGCTGTCGGAAGAAAATTTTTATTTTTTGAAGAATTGCGGACAATTTTGCCGGAAGTAAAATTGGTAATGAATACCCGACCATTAACATATGTTTATGAAGATGTTGAAGAAAGTTTGGAAATTTTGAGGCCAATGGATTTGATATTCCCAAAAAGGAATGAAAAAATTATTGATTTGGATAATCTGGAAATTGATGAATTTAAATTAAAAGAAACTCAAAGGGATGAATTAATTAAAAATTGGAAAAAAGCGAATGATATGTTGAATTATTTTTGTAAAAAATGGGAAAAAGAATATTTGAATGAATTAAAAGAAAGGGCGGATCGGCACCGCCAAAAAGTTGCCAAAAAGAATTATATGCCTCAAATCGGTGAAATTGTGCTTATACACCAAGAAAATAGTCCAAAATTTTACTGGAATTTAGGAAAAATTGTTGAATTAATTAAGAGTAAAGATGGATTAATAAGGATGGCAAAAGTAAAATGCAAAGGCAAAATTTTAACAAGGGCAATTACCCTTTTGTACCTTTTGGAATTGAGAGCAGAAATCCATGAAAAAGATGAAGAAAATAAACAAAATACAAAGCATCCAATGAAATTAAGGGAAAGAAAAAATGTTGAAAATTATAAAGAATACTCGGATGATGAAGATTTGAAATTTGGTGCATTTTTTTGGAAGATCCTCCGAGTGATTCAGAGGAAGAATTGTGGGTAAACGATGAAGAAAATGAGGATGAATTACAAAATGAGAATGACTCTGAAATACATGAATGCATATATTGCGCACAAATGCGCGAAGAAGTTGCAAATTCATCAAATTCGTTAACTGAGGATGAAGAGGAAATTTTTTATGAATCCGAAACCGAATTAGGTTCTGGTGTGTATTGGTGCACTTGTCCATGTGCGATTGGAACAGGCAGATCGACCCCAATTGAATGCATTTGCAAATCATCCCTCAAACCGTGTTTGTGCCAGCCTAATAAGAGCAAAAAGAAAAATAATAAGTGTAAAGAAATGTTGGAAAAAATAAAAAAGTATTCCGATGATGAGCCGGAACCAGAACCAATGGAATTGGGAAGTAAGAATTTGGAGGAAGTGGTAATGTGCCCATTGGTGTTAGAAAGAAGCCGGCCACGTCAAAATCCACCAGATGAATATTTGGAGGAGGGCGTATTCGATATAAGCCGACCACGGCAAAATTCATCAAGGAAACAGCGCCCCCGTAGAAATTGCTTATACTGTGGCGAATTACACTTTGAAAGAGAGTGCAAAAAATTCACTCCTAATGAAAAAATTGAATTTTGTGTGAAAAAAGTTGGAGAAAGTGATGAAAAAATAAATAATTTGAGGCAATTATTGGAAAATAATAATAAAGAATTAACAGCGGTCAAATTAGAATTTATGAATGTGGTTGAAGAGATTAAAAAATTGGAAAATAAATTGGCAAAAGGGGAAGAAGAGGCCGGCTCAGCCAAATGGGGAATGTTGCGATTGAAAAATGAATTGTTCTCAAAAGAGAGTGGGTTATCCGATGGCGACGAATACCCAAGGCCCAAAAATAAACTAAAATATAAGAAAAATTCCCCCAAAAAGAGTAAATCGAGCACTGCTTTGGCTGTTGCGAGTGCAATTTTGATGATTTTTTTCTTTTTATTTAATCCTATTGGTGCTTCTCCTTGTGCAAAAAATGGAAATAATCTGAAATTCTGGCATATGGATGAATGTGTTTCCAGCGGCTTAATAATAAATGAGAGAGAAGATGGAAGTTTGTGTTGGAAAAAGGTTGAATGCAATTCGACCCATTTGAGAAAAGAATTTGCCGAAAAAGGATATTGTGGGTCAAAGTGCCAATGTCCTCAATGGGCCGACCAATGTACGTTCTATGCTGGTCCGGCAGTTCGAAATTCCACAAAGGAGAATGAAAAAACCATGGAAATTCTAAAAAATTTAAAGCCAAATTATTGTTACTGGAGGCGACAGAGGAATGCAACAAAGTCGCCAATTGGAAAGAATTCAATCAAATTGAGTTATTTGATGGAGAAAAATTTTTAGTAAAAGAAATTAATTTGGAAATAGAAGATGTGAATAAAGATGGCTTTGAATGCATCGGCGAAGATTTGACAACTGGATCCTCAAAATATTGTGCCGAACACACATGCTCTGAAAAGGAAAAAAATTCTGCTATTTCCCGAGTAAGGAATTAAGTTTTTTGTTGACGCCGGATGGAAGAATCCCGATAAAAGCATGGGGCAAAGCAAAATTAAAAGTTTTTGATTTCTAAATGAAGAAATTGGAGTGCCCATGCCAATTAGAATGCATAAAAGAAGGATTTCAATTAAAATCTGAAATTAAATTGGTCGGAATTGAAATTTGTAGTGGAGAATGTTTTTATATTGCCCATCCTGAAAAAATCGAAAATATTACAATGCCACAGGAAAAAATCATTTCGGGCTTTGAAACCACAGCAAAAATTTTTAAAGAAGGGGAAATGATAAAAGAAATGGGGATAAAATGCAAAGCAAGGGATATTTGTGAAATTATCACGTGCAGATTTTGCCTGAATTATTTGAAGAATCCCCATTGCTTCCCCGAATTGGCTATGTTTTTATTTGGAATATTATTTTATTTGGCAATGAATACAATTTATATGGCTGGAAAAATTATTATTTGGATTTTAAAAATATTAAATATAATCGGAAGGGCAAAAATAAACTTTATTCTTTGGACAGCAAGAAAAATTAAAAAATTTAAAAGGAAAAGAAGAAATGTAAATTGGGTAGATGAATATGCAAGTGAAGTAATACCCGTTGAAGAGGAATTGGAGAGTTGAGCATCAAAGATCAGCCCACTCAATCCAACAAATCGTAGCCCAGTTGGCACAAAATATGCAATGTTTGCAATAATTTTGTTTTTGTTATTATTTGGAAAGGCCACCGGGCTCACAACATTATCAGCAAATGAAGAAAATTGTATAATTAAGAAAAATGGCGAAAGGGACTGTCTATTTGACCTCGTTTTGGAAATATCCCTCACAGCAGAGGAGCAAGAAATTCAAATAATGATGACTGATAATAGGGGAAAATTTGCCGGAGGGATTCAATTGAACGTTCCGCGAGTGGATTTGATATGCCCAAAAAATTGGAAATTTTTTTCACGAACAGTGAACATTGAAGTCACTTCAGCAAAAAGTTGCGATGATGCTGGGAGCTGTAAAAATCAGAAATGTTCAAAATTGAAATTGGGTGAAAAAATTAAAGAATTAAAAGTTGGAAATGATTATCCCGGAATAACACAATGCATGGAAACACCGGGCGGCTGGGGCGTTGGATGCTTTTATTTCACCCCCGCTTGTTTATTTTATCGAATTTTTATGACCCCAGCCGAAAGTGAAATTTTAGAAGTTTTTAATTGTCCCACAATTTGGGAACGATTAATAAAAGTAAATATATCGATTATAAAAAATGAAGAGCAGAATGCAACTAAATTGATTGAATTGGCACCAGGAGAAAAGCAAAATTTCAAGGAATTGGAAATAACGGCAAAAGAAATTTCCGTGCCGAATATTCCCTTGTTGGCAACAAATTTTGTGACGGACTGAAAGCGTTCAGCAACGTTGGATTTGGAAATGGAAAATAATTTGAAAAAGTTAAAATGTAAAAGCAAAAAATAGGCGATGGAATTTGCAAATTGCACAGTTGATGTTCAAAGCTGCAATTGGCATCCAGCCGATGGCACAGTAAAATGCCTTTGCCCGGAGGTGTCCTCAGTAGGACAAATTTTTAGGGAGGAAAATGTCCTTCCATTCAATCATAATGGTTTGATGATAAAAAATGAAAATGGAAAAGTAGTGGCATCCCCCGACTTTTATCTGGAATGAAATTGAAAACGGAAGTGGAAATGAACACATGCAAAATAAGTAATGTAAATTTAACGGGCTGTTATGAATGCGAAAAAGGCGCACAATTGGATATAATTTGTGAAACGGACTTTGGAAAGTTATTGGCAAATATTGTGTGCCCATCGGCAAAGTTATTAACCACATGTTCCCCAAAAGGGACAAAAAAATCCATTCGGTCCATTTTCGGCTGCCCAAATCGATGAGGAATGCGAAGTTTTTTGTGGAAGCACTTCAACGAAATTTGAATTGAAAGGAACATTGGCATTTCCCGAAATGAAGGATGAAAGTGAATGGAAAATGGCCGTGAGGCCAGTGAATTTGATTAATGAATTTAAAGGCTTTGATTTTAAAAATTTGTTGAAATATTTGTTGGACCCAAAACAATTATTAATCTGGTTGGCAACGATTTTGGCAATGTTTGCAATCTTCTATTGCTCTGCGCCAATTCTTCTTCGGTTGCTTCTTCGGTTGCTGATGACACCTTTCGTACCTCGGTGTGTCGTGACCGATGTTCATTCAAAGATTGTTTGATGATTGATATTTACATTTTTTGGATCTTTACATTTAATTCACATTTATTAATTTTGTCCTTTCCATTTTCATTTGATTTCCATCCCAATTCCCCAATTTTGCTTTGTCATTGGCCTACACCAACGTCTTTTGTGCTCGTTTTTGGCCCCCAAAAAGCTTTGTCATGATAGTTTTATTTAACAATTGGCTTGTTCCCCCATTTTTACCATTCCCACTGATCATTCACAAAAAGTAAAGAATTCAATCACAAATAAATTGCTTGGATAAAATATAATTTTATTGGACTCAGTAAAAAGAGTAATTTGGATTATTGTTGAGTCAATTGGGATTCAACCGTTTACTTATTTTTATACGGTTGATGTTTTTAAATATTTTTTTAGCGTCAGCAAAATTAATCCGTTAATCATTTGGCCTCTCATCAAAATATTATTTTTTTCTTGCTTCGATGATTTTTGTGAAAATAAAGGTAGCAATTTATGAAAGTCTATGAACAAAAAATAATTTATAAAAAAATTATTTTCAAGACGTATTATTTTTCTGCTTCCATAGTATAGAAAACTAGAAGTGATTAATTGAAGAAATACGGTAATTTAATTTGTTAGCCGATATTTGCGGACCCGATATTTGCGAATGAACGGTCTGGTGCCGATTATGGTAAAGCAGATGTGATATTATTTATAGCATTTTATTAGGCATAAAATTAATTACAAAATGACATCTAAAACATTGACCAATATTGTCTAATTGTTGACATTTTTATTATATTTCAGACCAATATTGACTATTGATAACTGTTGATTTTGTTATATTTCAAATATCAATAAGCAATTTTATTAGGCTAAAATTGAATAAAAATATTTTTTAATTATGTATAATTTTGTATTTATTCCATATTGCTCCCATTTGTGGACATAGAGAATGCCAAAATTTGAATTTTTTATAAGCCATATATCCTTCAGATCATTTATGTTCCATATGGCATTAATATTATTGAATTAAATGTATTTTCTTTATACCTTAATGCATCCTATAATAACAGAAAAATATTAAAATTAATAATCCTGGATGCAAGCAAAAAAAAAATAAAAAATAAAATAGCAAGCAAAAAAAATGGGATCCTTTGGATAAATTCAGTCGATTTAATATGAGTAAATCACATTTTATTTGTCCTATTATTGGCACTCATAGATTATCATAATATCATCATTTATCATTATCATTTAACATAACATATTAATGAATGAAAATGCAATCAAATTGATGTGATCCAAATAATCTTATCATTAAATTATTAACGAAAAATAAAAGAATTTGAAAAATAATAATATTTTAAATCTAATATTTTGCGAGGATTAGATTCTTTTTCCAATTAGAACCATATTAATATTGGTCTCCAATTTGTGGAATGGTTGGACAATGAAATGTCATTCCATTATCGTTGGCATTTGTGTTAAACTGGAATTTCCACCCTTTCTTTTTATTGTGCCAATTTCTATAAAAATTTTATAAAAAAATAATATATTAAAGAAAAATTAAAATTATGTATTTCAAAAATTTGTTTCTAATTTAATTTAAAATAAATTCAAATTTTTAAAATGTCCGGATTAATTCTTTTCTCTAATTCGGTTTATTTTAACCTCTAATTTTCCAAAAAATATTGCCATGACCTGCTGTCTGTCAAAATGTATAATATACCATTAGATAGCTCACAAAAAAGCTATTAAATGAACTTTAGTTCATTTAAATTTGTCTTTTGGCTACAGAGTTATTACCAAAAAATAAATTATCACAAAAATGGCCATAACTCAACAAATTTATGGTCATGCCCCTAACTCTAACCCTACCCTAAATCTATACCATGAACCCATGCTGGCCCTATCATAATCTTTTAGCTCTATCCCTAATCTCTAAAAAATTGTCAAATTAGGGGCTAAAATATACCGAATTAGAGAAAAGAATAATCTTTTTCTTTTTTAAAACAATTTATAAAATTTAGAATTTATCTCGAATATATCCTATAATTAATTTTTGTGATGATTTCCAAAACATTAAATAATGATTTTTCCCTTAATTCCTATTTGGAATCATAGAATTCATATTTTAATATTACATTTCCCCTTGTTTTAGCAATTATTATATTTGTTATATTTTTATAATAATAAACCTGGCGAATTGTATTCAAAACGTAGTCGAACAGGGCCATAAATACTTATGACGATCAAATTTGACTCACTTTCCAATTCTAATTGACCATTTGAATCCAAATCTTTCTGACAACAAATTCTAAAAAGTAAGATTTTCAATATTTTTTAATATAAATAATTATTCTATTTCTTCTACTAATAAAAATCCAATCTAATAAAATCTCCCTTACCCATCCCCTTAAAAATTTGTTCAACTTTAAATTCTATAAACATGTTTTAAGTAATAAGAACATGTTTTATTCGTGAGAACATGTTTCGAATGGTTTAACCGAAAATTGCCATCACGAATTTTATGCTCTTATTATCAAAAATTTACATTATTGCCTATTATTATTATTCCTTTTGTGTTCTGAAATCGAGCCTAAATTTGTTAGATTCAAAACTTTTAAACCCATAATCGTGACTCTAAATTTACATTTTTTTAATTATATTTGTTATTATATTTGTAGGGACGCATATTTTGGGTCTGCAAAATTCGTTTTGGTAAGGGGCACAAATTCTGGGAATCAAATTTCGCCACATGACTTATTGTAAAATAAAAAATTTGTACAAAACTATTGCGGAATGCATTGGCCTAATGTATTGGGACCAAAATGGAATTAAGTAATAGATAAAAGAATTTACATAATTAACAACATATCACTACCCTTCTCTGGTGAACCCCTAAAATCACAAAAAAAAATATTTTTATTGATTTGTTCATTATACAAAAATTACAAATTGATGAATGGCAATTCTACCATAAACTTGCCTGATGCCAGTGGGTCGCATATCTCGCCGAATTTTAATTTCGGCAAAACCCTCTGTGCATTTCTCTTCACAATGAGCTTGCAATTCTTTCACAATTATCCTGATAAAATTCCCTTTAGGCGCCCGTATATGCCAATGGCAATTCTCCATTCCACCAACATAATTGATTTCTGTTATTGAGCGTTTCTTTCTCATTCCATGATGATGTTGATGATCATGCCAATCAGAATAAGGCCTTTCAAAATTCGCTGGCTGAATAGGTTGTTGGTTATGTATGCCAAAATTGAATGGCTGAATAGGTTGTTGATTATGTATGCCAAAATTGAATGGCTGAATAGGTTGTTGATGCGGCCAATACCAATTTTGATCAGTTGGATAAAAATAAGCATTTGGCTCTCCTACACTTTCATCAAATATTTTTACTTGATTTGATGCCTGAAAAATTGTTTATTTTCAATCTGTTAATATATTTTTAATCGAAAAATCATTTATTATATGAAAAAGTATATATGTTCTACTATCTTTTTATCTACCTAAATTGATATTCAAAAAATTTTTAATACCCTTTTAATTTTTAGCAAGACATTTAACTTGTTTAATTCAAGTATTTTAAATTCTTTTATTCTATTCATATTTTGTCGACATTTAATAATAATTTATAAATGATATTAATAATAATTTTTTATGATAGTAATTGTGTTATTAAAATAATAAGGATAATGATGATTAGTCTAAATTAAATAGAATTATGAATAGAATTATATTTATGTAGGCTAGGTTGATCAATTCCATAAAATTTATTTTATAAATATTTGCCTTATTATTAGATTTTAGCACTATCAATAAGTTAGGATTTGGGAATAATATTAGTCTTTTTAAACCTCAAGTATTTTTCCGCAATTGCCAGCTGGTCCTTTACAATTATTTCCACCAAATCCTGAGGGACAAATGCAATGTTCACAATTCTTTGGATTTGGAAATCCATCAAAATAGCATTTTGTTTTGGATTCAGCACAAACATCTAACAATATTTTTAAATTAATATATATGTTGCAGCCGACCTCGATTCGGCTAGCCGATCTCGTTCGCGGCTAGCCGATCTCGATTTCCTCTCTCGATTTTTTCTAATCAATATTTAGCATATAATATGTTTTTAAGGGGGATTAAGGTGGATTAAAAGGTATTAAGCCTAAAATGGATGCGAAATGCCTGGAAGGCCACGGAAACGTCGGAGAAGTGTAATAGAGGCCCAGAGACTGCGCGGGATTAAGTCGGATATAGGGGGATTAAGGTGGATTGAGGAGATTAAGCCGGATTTAGATTGTTTAGGGGCAAAGGATTAGTGTTAGGGCCAGGATGACAGTAAAGAACCAACTCAGCGGCTCCGTATAGGGATTAGGGCCTAACCCATACCTAACCCGAATCCCTTGCCCCTAAATACGCTTAATCCGGATTAATCCCCCTATATCCGACTATCCCTCGCATTCTCAGGCACTACTACTCTGACTCTGACCTTCCAGTGGCCCTCCGGATCATTTCCCATCTATTTCATTGCTTAATCCGGCTTAATCCCTCCATTATCCACCTTAATCCTCCTATATCCGTCAATATCCCGCGCACTCTCAGATTCTTCGGTTCACTTCACGATCTTACAGTGACCCTCCGGACCATTTCCCATCTATTTCATTGCTTAATCCGGCTTAATCCCTCCATTATCCATCTTAATCCTCATATATCCGTCTATACCCGCGCACTCTTAGGTCCTTCGGCTCAGTTCCCGACCTTCCAGTGACCCTCCGGATCATTTCCCATCTATTTCATTGCTTAATCCGGCTTAATCCCTCCATTATCCATCTTAATCCTCCTGTATCCACCTTAATCCCCCAATATCCGGCATAATCCCGCGCAGTCACCGGGCCTCTGTTACACTTCTTCGACGTTCCCGTGGCTTTCCGGGCCATTTTGCATCCATTTTGAGGCTTAATCCTTAAACCCCCTTAATTCCCCTTAGCAAATATGGTAAATAAAATATTGATTAGAAATAAATAAAATAATATTTCAGCCGATCTCGATTTCGGCTAGCCTATGATGATTTTGAGGAAATCGAAATCGGCTAGCCGAAATCGATATTGGCTAGCCGAAATCGAGATCTGCTGCAACATATACAAAGAATATTTCCGTGGCAATAATTGGATTATAAATTGACCTTCGCATTCATAAAATGTGTGCAATAGCAACAAATCAACAAATGAAACATGCATTCTTTGACCCAAAGCATTTCTGTAATTTTTATCTTTTGTTGTCAACCAAATGTCTCCATCTTCACTAAAAAATTAAATTTTTTTGATATATTAATATTTCGATAATAAATATTATTTGTGAACTGATTTATTGAAAATATATAATGTAATAGTGGAATTTATACCCGACTTTATTTTTTTTTTAAATAATGTAAATATTATTTTTGTTTTAAAATTTATTTTTAGGAGTAATCGGTGTCATTGAATTTGAATATGATATCTAGAAATTTATTTTCATCATATCTTATAATCATGTTAAGGTAATTATTTACAAAGAAAAGCAAAGAGGGGAAAGGAATAGAGACCGGCACCGGACCGGATTTTTGCCGGATCCGGCCATTTTTGCCAGAATCCGGAGAAAAAATTTTATAACTGGATCCGGTCCGGAATCCGGCACATTTTATGAGATTTTTTTAAAAATCCGGCCAAATCCGGAGCTCTTTTGCTTGATCCGGACCAAATTTATCCAATCCGAAATCCGGTCCGGAATCCCGCAGATGCATTTTGCCGGTCTCTAGAAAGGAGCATTTTTGGCGTAAATTCTAAATCATTCATTATTTTTTTTTAATTTCAGTATTATCAAAAAAAAAAAATTGATAACGCATCATGATAATTCGATTCCGCTTGAAAAATGTGTAGAATGAGTCATTTACTGGAAATACAACAATTTCCGTCAAAAATTCTCTTGGAAATCCTATCCTTTTTCGGCAAAATTTGCTGAATTAAACGTCAAGTTCGAATTCCAAGACCTCAATGTAGTATATTGGATAAGATCCTTTTTAAGAGCGTGCCAATTATCGCGAGATCACTTGCGCCCAGCATTCTTTATAAGGAATGGGAAAAGAATAAGAATTTGATCAAGTCTCAGTCAGTGATATTGTGAATGTTCCATCTATATTTATCACCTACTGAATAAATATCTTCTCTGTAAACGAACATACAAATCCTAGTTATTACAATCGGAGGTCTTATCCACGTTAACTTCCGCCAAAGTTGTTCTTCTCTTGTCATTTCTTGGGAAGAAAGCATTGGCAAACTGCTGAGGATAAACCGGGCTAAAACTACCATCACCATAGTGGAAGTCGCAAGTGCGGATGAACGATTTTCCCTGAATACCAATGCCTGCGGTAATGGCGATGGTTTATACCGTATAACCCCTTTTAAAACCCGGGATGAATTATTTTTTAACTTCTCAAAAAGTTGGGAATAATTAGAGGGTGAAGAATTATTAGAGATGAAAAAATAGTAGGGGAATTATTTTTCAACCTTTCTCGAGAATGGGGGATTATTAGATGCGAAATTAATAGAGAGAGAGAGATTTTAAAAGAATTTATATGGTATCTGCCGTTTGCTCTAATTTATCATCCACGCAGTGCAACCGAAAAAAAATGTCAGCAACAAAGGAAAAAGTACTGATGAAAAATTAAAGAAAAGATGGCAGATATATTTTGCGATAATATTTCATAGACCACAGGAATTTTGCGAGTCGCAATATTAATTAGTAGGGATGGTTGTAATATATGGGATTAGATCCTATTTTGGGACGTCCCACTGCCAATTATCGCGAGATCACTCGCGCCCAACACCTTTTATATGAAATAGGAAAGGAATGAGAAATTGGTCGAATCGCAATCAGTGAAATTGTAAATGCTTCCATGCTTCCATCTATATTTTGTATAAGTAATTTTAAGGCAAATTTTTCGTTCAAAAGTACAAACTCAATTTAAAAAATTATATCGAAAAATAAATTAAAATTTTTCATTAAACTGTGTGTTAATAAGTAAATGACTTAAAGGTCTAACTAACCAAGCTTCTTGATCATAGTGCATTATTGATCCAACATCATAGGGTGTATCCATTGGCTGGATCTCATACATCGTTTTGTAATTGGATTTCCATTCCTCTTTTATCAAATCTTTGTAGACCACCAAATGCTCATTTCTATCGGGTCTTTGATGAGAATGTTCAAAACCGAGTGCATGGCCAATTTCATGGGCGATTGTACCAATCTTTAATTAGTATTCATATTACCTTTATATAAAATAAAATTAAATGAAATGACATTTTTCGGGTAATATATTGAAATAATTCAATTTTAAACTGATTATGATAATTATATATAATTTAAATGGAATATAATTATAAATAGATGAGTTCGGACGGGCCAAAGGCCATTAAGGCCCTGGGCCGGCACGGGCCAGGCTGTGCCGAGAAATTTCGGCACTATTATTGTACGGGCCGGGCTGGACCGACACTCGGAAGGCCCGGCCGGTTCCGATTGGCCCGAAGCATATGATTTTTGGGAAAAATAAATAAATTTGACCATAATTATTGTTAAAAATGTAATTTAATTTTTTGCAGGAAAATAATATTTGCTATTTTTCTTTATTTAAAATTTTTTTATTGAAATTTTTTTTAAAAATTTTTCATCTTTAAAAAATTTTTAAAATTTAGAAGAAAAAATACTGCCCGAACTGGCCGAAAATTTTGTTCCTTATTATAATAAGGGCCGGGCTGAAAGGAGACCGGCCCGGGCCGGGCCGTACCGTTAAAGTCATCAGACCGAAACTCTTCTCTGTAATTATAAAATTAAGTTATGATTCCATTAAGAATTATTTTATTTGGTTATTTCAATGGATTTTATTTTGAAATGATTATGAATATTTTACAACATTAATTTTAACAATGATCGAGACAATTTGTTCGTTAGATTTAAATATTTTTATATATATAAAATTAATTATACACAATTACTATATTTTTTTTCATTTTTAAATTTGTTATATAAAATGTGTTTTCATTTGCTAAATAAAATATATTTTCGTTTGCTAAATATTTTTGAAAGAAACCATTCTTAATTTTTCTCATTTAAAATTAATTAAAATTGTATTTTATCAAAATTATTATTATATAAAATTTACGCTAGCTGTATCCGTAAATGAAATATCATGTGGCCCATCACTAGACATTAGACCCACGTGAGATTCATTTGCATCCCCTTGGACGAAACGCAAACGAGGATCTTCATTTTCATCTTCGAAAAAACTTACGCAGCTATATTCCCACATTTTAAGTGCTGCCAAAATATCGCTTTCTCTTTTTTCTGCAAAAAAAAATTAATAAACGAAAATTTAAATAAAATATAGGATATTTTAACTTTATTTATCTTTACTTTTGCAGTTTTTTTTGATAATAATTAGAGTAGGAAAGAATCAATTTCCATTTCAAAAATCAATGAAATTTAAAAACGAAATTATAATTTATGCACTTTCTTTAAAATTAAAAATAGGAAAAAAAATAAAAAGAATACGAAATTTAAAAAAAAAACTGAGTTCTAAAACTGACTATTGTAAAAAATTGCTATATGCTATCCCATATTTGATTTAAAAAAAAAAACTGAGTTCCAAAACTGACTATTGTAAAAAATTGCTATATGCTATCCCATATTTGATTTAAAAAAAAAACTGAGTTCCAAAACTGACTATTGTAAAAAATTGCTATATGCTATCCCATATTTGATTTATTTTGATTTTTTTAAAATTAATTACTCGACATTTTCGGTTCATTGAACAAATATTTGATGTCCATTTCCACATATTTTGCCATCTTGGTAAGATAGTGCATACTTTTATCAAGAAAAAGTAAAAAACAGAATCAAGAGCTATTTTGAAGAAAATTTTTACATGTGTCATAATCAGCTTAATTTTGAATATTATCTTATAAAAATGGTACCATTCGATTCGGCAAGATAGAACTATGTCGATTAAGTTATAATTTGGCTATATAAAAATTTGCATCAAAATTGCCCTTGGTCGCCCATTTGCGTTTTTTCCTGATAAAATTTAGCATTATCTAACCATGTCGACAAATGACAAAATAGACATCAGATTTGTCTTCTACGACCGCATAAACTATTAGTAACTAAAATTATAGAAAAAAATTCAAAAAAAACTTTAGAACGAAAATTTTCACAAATTTTTTTGATCAATCAAAATTTGAAATTAAACATGAAAAATTAAGATATTAATAACTTTTCACAATGTAAAATAGCTGTACTTCTTTGTAATAATTCAACAAGAAGCAAACAAATTTAGGAAGGCAATATTTCTATTCGAAAGCCACAAAATTCCTCTATTATTTTTAATTAAAAAATTGTAAATATTGAATACCATTGGAAATATATTATATATTTAAAACAATTATAATACAATATAATGTTTTGAGAAAACATATATAAGTTTATTTAATTATAGTTTTCTTAGTCAATTTACGGCTATAATCTGGACCGCTAACAAATCATCGGTTTACTAATTTTCTATAAATCAGATTCATTTAAGTTTCATTTAAAATTCATCTTATAAAAAAGCCCAAAACTCACTTGCTTCCGTTTGTATTTCATAATAAATTCTTCTCCCCCAACGTTTTATATCACTGGTAATTTCTTGCGATGATGAAGCAGTTTGAGAGCCTTTGCCGGTAAAAGTTGAACAACTTTGTTGGGAACCTTGCTGGGTAAACATTGAACCAGTTTTCTTGGAGACTTGCTCGGTAGACATTGAACCAGTTTTCTGGGAGACTTGCTCGTTAAACATTGAACTAGTTTTATGGGAGCTATGCCCGGTAAATATTGTACCATTTGGTTGATAGCCTTGCCAGACAGGCATTGAACCAATTTGATGATGGCCGCCTTGTCTAAGAGTCATTGAACCAGTTTGTTGATGCCTTTGCCTGGCAAATACAGAATTTGTTTGTTGGACATGCCCAGCAGGAAACATTGAAAAAATTGATTGGGGAAATTGTCCTGGAAACATTGATTCATTTTTAATCGTCATTTTTCTAGCTTCATTTCCACGAAATAATGATTCATTTTTAGTAATTGTTTTTCCAACTTCATTTCCATGAAATAATGATTCATTTTTAGTAATTGTTTTTCCAACTTCATTTCCATGAAATAATGATTCATTTTTAGTAATTGTTTTTCCAACTTCATTTCCATGAAATAATGATTCATTTTTAGTAATTGTTTTTCCAACTTCATTTCCATGAAATAATGATTCATTTTTAGTAATTGTTTTTCCAACTTCATTTCCATGAAATAATGATTCATTTTTAGTAATTGTTTTTCCAACTTCATTTCCATGAAATAATGATTCATTTTTAGTAATTGTTTTTCCAACTTCATTTCCATGAAATAATGATTCATTTTTAGTAATTGTTTTTCCAACTTCATTTCCATGAAATAATAATTCATTTTTAATCGTCATTTTTCCAGCTTCATTTCCATGAAATATTGTATCATTTTTAGTCATAGTTTTTATAGCTTCATTTCCATGGAACATTGAATGACCACTACCAGTTTCTTTTTCAGTGAACATTGATTGACCATTAGCAATTTCTTTTTCAGGTAACATTGAATGTCCAATTCCAGCTTCATTTCTAGTGAATATTGAATGATCTTTCATATTTTCATTTCCATGAAATATTGTAGACTCTTTTACATCTTCATTACCATGAAACATTGTAGGCTCTTTCACATCTTCATTACCATGGAATATTGAATGCCCATTTGCAATTTTATTTCCATGGAATATTGAATCCCCACTACCCGAAGAATTTGACAATTCAGAAGCTGAATGAAATATTGAGTGTCTTAGAATTTTAGCATCGTCGGATTCGTTTTCTTCATTATTTTTATCACCACCAGTTGCATAACCATATCCAATTAAAAGAATAATTTGTAAAAGAATATATATCATGCTGGCAAATGGAAATTATAATTTTTAAATACGAATTTTAATTTAAGGATTAATGCGGCTCGAATAAAAGTATGGAAAAATAATATAAAAACAATTTTTGCTTATTCATATTTATCTGCGGTTTAATTTAGGTTACTAGTAAAGTAGAATCGATTAAAATGTAAGGTTAAAAAAAATTAATTTTGGAATAAATTGATAAAAAAAATAATAAATGTTTTATATTAAAAAGGATTTTATTTAAATTATATAGTCTATGCAGAGAAATTCACTCAAATTCACCAAATATGTAGTTGACTACAAAAAATTGCATGTTCCTTAAAATGTGATAGTTAGCTACAAACATCAAATGTGTCTGTACAATATTCTGAGGATTTATGTAGAAGGAAATTGGTTGATGCTTGATGCAGCCTTTTTTCCTAGAATTATAAAGAATATAAAAATGATTGATATTCCTAGTTCCCAGTGACTATGACTACTTCACAATATTGTCCACAAACCACAATCATTTGATGTTCGTAATTAATTATTTTAAATTCTCTTTTAATATCCCATGAGGAATTACATTTCAAATTCCGAAAAGGTAGGGATTATTAGAGATGGGGAATTTATTTTCAACTTTCATGTTTATTTCATTCCGGAAAGAATTCTTTTGTGTTTCATTCCGGAAATAATTCTGATTTATTTATTTTTCATTCTGGAAAGAATTATGATTTTTTGTATTTCATTCAATAAACAAATCTGATTTGTTTGTGTTTCATTCCGGAATGAATTCTGATTTGTTTGTAGTTCATTCCGGAAAGAATTCTAATTTCTTTGTATTTCATTCCGGAAAGAATTCTGATTTCTTTGTGTTACATTCCGGAAAAAATTCTGATTTGTTTGTGTTTCATTCCGGAAACAATTCTATTTTTTTGTGTTTCATTCCGGGAACAATTCTGATTTGTTTGTGTTTCATTCCGGAATGAATTCTGATTTGTTTGTGTTTCATTCCGGAAAAATTCTGATTTATTGTGTTTCATTCCGGAAAGAATTCTGATTTATTGTGTTTCATTCCGGAAAGAATTCTGATTTTTTTGTGTTTTATTCCGGAAACAATTCTGATTTTTTTGTGTTTCATTCCGGAAAGAATTCTGATTTATTGTGTTTCATTCCGGAAAAAATTCTGATTTATTGTGTTTCATTCCGGAAAGAATTCTGATTTTTTGTGTTTTATTCCGGAAAAAATTCTGATTGTTTGTGTTTTATTCCGGAAACAATTCTGATTTTTTTGTGTTTCATTCTGGAAAGAATTCTGTTTCGTTTGTGTTTCATTCTGGAAACAATTCTGATTTTTTTGTGTTTCATTCCGGAAAGAATTCTGATTTCTTTGTGTTTCATTCCGGAAAGAATTCTGTTTCGTTTGTGTTTCATTCTGGAAACAATTCTGATTTTTTTGTGTTTCATTCCGGAAACAATTCTATTTTTTTGTGTTTCATTCCGGGAACAATTCTGATTTGTTTGTGTTTCATTCCGGAATGAATTCTGATTTGTTTGTGTTTCATTCCGGAAAAAATTCTGATTTATTGTGTTTCATTCCGAAAAGAATTCTGATTTATTGTGTTTCATTCCGGAAAGAATTCTGATTTTTTTGTGTTTTATTCCGGAAACAATTCTGATTTTTTTGTGTTTCATTCCGGAAAGAATTCTGATTTATTGTGTTTCATTCCGGAAAAAATTCTGATTTATTGTGTTTCATTCCGGAAAGAATTCTGATTTTTTGTGTTTTATTCCGGAAAAAATTCTGATTGTTTGTGTTTTATTCCGGAAACAATTCTGATTTTTTTGTGTTTCATTCTGGAAAGAATTCTGTTTCGTTTGTGTTTCATTCCGGAAAGAATTCTGATTTCTTTGTGTTTCATTCCGGAAAGAATTCTGATTTTTTTGTATTTCATCCCAGAAAGAATTCTGTTTTGTTTGTGCTTCATTCCGGAAAAAATTCTGATTGTTTGTGTTTCGTTCCGGAAAGAATTCTGATTTGTTTGTGTTTCATTCCGGAAACAATTCTGATTGTTTGTGTTTTATTCCGGAAACAATTCTGATTTATTGTGTTTCATTCCGGAAAGAATTCTGATTTATTGTGTTTCATTCCGGAAAGAATTCTGATTTTTTTGTGTTTTATTCCGGAAACAATTCTGATTTTTTTGTGTTTCATTCCGGAAAGAATTCTGATTTATTGTGTTTCATTCCGGAAAAAATTCTGATTTATTGTGTTTCATTCCGGAAAGAATTCTGATTTTTTGTGTTTTATTCCGGAAAAAATTCTGATTGTTTGTGTTTTATTCCGGAAACAATTCTGATTTTTTTGTGTTTTGTTCCGGAAAGAATTCTGATTTTTTTGTGTTTCATTCTGGAAAGAATTCTGATTTGTTTGTAGTTCATTCCGGAAAGAATTCTAATTTCTTTGTATTTCATTCCGGAAAGAATTCTGATTTCTTTGTGTTACATTCCGGAAAAAATTCTGATTTGTTTGTGTTTCATTCCGGAAACAATTCTATTTTTTTGTGTTTCATTCCGGGAAAATTCTGATTTGTTTGTGTTTCATTCCGGAATTAATTCTGATTTGTTTGTGTTTCATTCCGGAAAAATTCTGATTTATTGTGTTTCATTCCGGAAAGAATTCTGATTTATTGTGTTTCATTCCGGAAAGAATTCTGATTTTTTTGTGTTTTATTCCGGAAACAATTCTGATTTTTTTGTGTTTCATTCCGGAAAGAATTCTGATTTATTGTGTTTCATTCCGGAAAAAATTCTGATTTATTGTGTTTCATTCCGGAAAGAATTCTGATTTTTTGTGTTTTATTCCGGAAAAAATTCTGATTGTTTGTGTTTTATTCCGGAAACAATTCTGATTTTTTTGTGTTTCATTCTGGAAAGAATTCTGTTTCGTTTGTGTTTCATTCTGGAAACAATTCTGATTTTTTTGTGTTTCATTCCGGAAAGAATTCTGATTTCTTTGTGTTTCATTCCGGAATGAATTCTGTTTCGTTTGTGTTTCATTCTGGAAACAATTC
The DNA here is from genome assembly GCA_030063045.1 of Pratylenchus scribneri. Classification (NCBI taxonomy): domain Eukaryota; kingdom Metazoa; phylum Nematoda; class Chromadorea; order Rhabditida; family Pratylenchidae; genus Pratylenchus; species Pratylenchus scribneri. The sequence continues at coordinate 217,279 of JAQSEB010000026.1, forward strand.
TGATTTTTTTGTGTTTCATTCCGGAAACAATTCTATTTTTTTGTGTTTCATTCCGGGAACAATTCTGATTTGTTTGTGTTTCATTCCGGAATGAATTCTGATTTGTTTGTGTTTCATTCCGGAAAAAATTCTGATTTATTGTGTTTCATTCCGAAAAGAATTCTGATTTATTGTGTTTCATTCCGGAAAGAATTCTGATTTTTTTGTGTTTTATTCCGGAAACAATTCTGATTTTTTTGTGTTTCATTCCGGAAAGAATTCTGATTTATTGTGTTTCATTCCGGAAAAAATTCTGATTTATTGTGTTTCATTCCGGAAAGAATTCTGATTTTTTGTGTTTTATTCCGGAAAAAATTCTGATTGTTTGTGTTTTATTCCGGAAACAATTCTGATTTTTTTGTTTTTCATTCTGGAAAGAATTCTGTTTCGTTTGTGTTTCATTCCGGAAAGAATTCTGATTTCTTTGTGTTTCATTCCGGAAAGAATTCTGATTTTTTTGTATTTCATCCCAGAAAGAATTCTGTTTTGTTTGTGCTTCATTCCGGAAAAAATTCTGATTGTTTGTGTTTCGTTCCGGAAAGAATTCTGATTTGTTTGTGTTTCATTCCGGAAACAATTCTGATTGTTTGTGTTTTATTCCGGAAACAATTCTGATTTATTGTGTTTCATTCCGGAAAGAATTCTGATTTATTGTGTTTCATTCCGGAAAGAATTCTGATTTTTTTGTGTTTTATTCCGGAAACAATTCTGATTTTTTTGTGTTTCATTCCGGAAAGAATTCTGATTTATTGTGTTTCATTCCGGAAAAAATTCTGATTTATTGTGTTTCATTCCGGAAAGAATTCTGATTTTTTGTGTTTTATTCCGGAAAAAATTCTGATTGTTTGTGTTTTATTCCGGAAACAATTCTGATTTTTTTGTGTTTTGTTCCGGAAAGAATTCTGATTTTTTTGTGTTTCATTCTGGAAAGAATTCTGATTTGTTTGTAGTTCATTCCGGAAAGAATTCTAATTTCTTTGTGTTTCATTCCGGAAAGAATTCTGATTTTTTGTGTTTCATTCCGGAAAGAATTCTGATTTATTGTGTTTCATTCCGGAAAGAATTCTGATTTGTGTTTCATTCCGGAAAGAATTCTGATTTTTTGTGTTTCATTCCGGAAAGAATTCTGATTTTTTGTGTTTCATTCCGGAAAGAATTCTGATTTGTGTTTCATTCCGGAAAGAATTCTGATTTTTGTGTTTTCATTCCGGAAATAATTCTGATTTTTTATGTTTCATTCCGGAAAGAATTCTGATTTTTTTGTGTTTCATTCCGGAAAGAATTCTGATTTATTGTGTTTCATTCCGGAAAAAATTCTGATTTATTGTGTTTCATTCCGGAAAGAATTCTGATTTTTTTGTGTTTTGTTCCGGAAAGAATTCTGATTTTTTGTGTTTCATTCTGGAAAGAATTCTGTTTTGTTTGTGTTTCATTCTGGAAACAATTCTGATTTTTTTTATGTTTCATTCCAGAAAGAATTCTGATTTCTTTGTGTTTCAGTCCGGAAAGAATTCTGTTTTGTTTGTGCTTCATTCCGGAAAAAATTCTGATTGTTTGTGTTTCGTTCCGGAAAGAATTCTGATTTGTTTGTGTTTCATTCCGGAAACAATTCTGATTGTTTGTGTTTTATTCCGGAAACAATTCTGATTTGTTTGTGTTTCATTCCCTAAAGAACAAATTTTTGCCCAATTCAGTCCGAAAACGAGACAATGGAAAAAGTTTATCTATCATACAATCCGAAAAAAAAATAAAATTATAATGCTCATTTCACAAATACTCATATATTTTAACTAGAGATGGGCAATTGTCACCGAGCGAGATCTCGATATCGAGATCTCGAAAAATCTCGATGAATCTCGATAAAATCCCAAAAAAGTTCGAAAAATCTCGATCTCGATAAATCTCGAACTAAAAATGTTGGAGATCGAGATTGCAAATTTTTAAAAAAATTAATTTTCAACATTTTTTCCGAATTTTTTTTGTAATGAATCAAAAATAAATTAAATTCAAAGGTGCCATCTCCAAAATGTAAAAAGCTTGACATTCGCATCCAAAATCCTAGCAAAAGAACTCGTTATGCTTAAAATTAAAAAGAATAAAAAATTTTTATATTTTATTCGAATTGTAATTTGACGTGTTTAGCAATTTGCTTTGAAAAATATACAAATAAAAGCTTTAAATTACACTAACAAGAAATATCAAAGCAAAAAAATGGCCGCGCAGCGAAAAATTTTAACCAAAAATGACTGCGTAGCGAAAAATTTTAGTCAACATTTGTTCGTTCGAGATTTTTTTCGAGATTTATTTCTGAAAAAAGTTCGAGCGAGATCTCGGGTTCGAGATCTCGAAAAATCTCGATCTCGATAAATCTCGGAAAAATCCCAAAAAAGTTCGAGCATATCTCGAACCCGAAATTTCGATACTTTTCGAGATGAGATCTCGGAAAATCTCGGTCGAGCTCTCTTCTCGGTCCGATCTCTAATTTTAAACAAAAAGTGTGTTAACTGAAATAATAAAAATTTTATATTTAAATTAATTTTATTCATATTAATAATTGACTTTGTATATTCAAATTCGATCTTTATATTCCATTTCCCATCATTATCATTGGGTATTGTGGTGCTGTTGATGGATTTTTTACTGCTGGTGCTGATGCGATTTTTGCCCCAGTAGATTTCAGTCCGACACTGTTATTTGGTATACTGCTGATCCGGTCAATTTGACCACCACATTTGAAAATGCTCAACAAACATTGACGATAGGGTTTCACAACCAAAATAGTGGCAAATGGGTTTAAAACCTGCAAAAAATTATTTGATTGTAATTTTGCCGAAATTTTCTTATTAAATATGATTATCATCCCTTTTCTTTTTATAAATAATAGGCATGGCATTGAGAATTAGGGCTGCTCAAAGTCAGTTTTTAGACAGTTTCGGTTTTAAAACCCAGTTTTTGGTTTTTAAAAATGTAGATTTTCCATTATTTTGAGCAAAAATTCCCAATTTCGGTTTTAAAATTACAACAATTTTTCTCAAATCGAAACCGGCTTTGAGCAACCCTATTGTGCATCCTCTTATTTTTTCTCATGATAATTGCCCAATTTTTCCATTATTCCTTTTTCTATTAGTAACAAATGCAGCATCTGCATTTAAATTTAGTCGAGGATATTAAATTTCTTAAAGACCAAAATAATTATAAATATATGCAAGTCTTAATTAAGATTAGGCAAATATAATAAATAGGAAGAGCCAACTTAAGAGATCTGAATTTCGGCTAGTAGATTTTGATTTGCACTGTCCAAAATTTAATTTGTGACTAATTTGCCATATAGCTCAACTCAATTGAATCCTAGTGTGTTCTATGTTATAGCCTAAACTCTAAAAGTATTAAACCGGTTTAAAAATATGAAATGTCCATAGGCCATAATTTATAGGTTCAAGCACAGATTAAATCAATTTTAAAATAATATAAAAAAACACCCCATTTCCAATTGATAAACGAACCGGAATGAAATACAGCGGCACGGCTGTGTAAATGATGTAGAAAACGGTTTCGGTGGTGAAAAAAATTGGTAAGCAAATTTTTAGGGTAAACGCGATCAGTTCGAAGGTAGGTAAAATTGCCTAAAAAATTGAATAAATCATGATTGTCGGTTAGAGAAAATCGATGCAATTTAAAAATGAAATTGCGAATTTTTGCTCTTCAAAACTAAAAAATAGGAGAAACCGAAATGACATTTTTCAAATATCAAAAAATGGGTTTTAGAATTGAGATCATTGGTAAAACAGATCACGATTTACACTAATTAAAATATAAAAGGTAAAATTTTCAATTGTTATTTTTGGTTCTTTTCTAAGCGATTTTCAATGAAAAGATTTAATCTTTTTTAGGCTTACCTAATACGTATAATAGGCAGAGTTGGTTTTTAGACGGTTTCGGTTTGAAAACCCTGTTTTCGGTTTTTAAAAAAAGTCGGATTTCGGTTTGTCCTTTTTCGGTTATTTTGAGCAAAATTTCCAAATTTCGGTTTGAAATTTCATCGATTTACTCAAACCGAAACCGACTCTCTCCTACTCTACTAATAATAATAAGCTTAAATCTCAAGTATTATGGCTATGTTATCTCGTACCTGAATTAGGAGAGCCAGTCCAATTTGTTTGTTTATTTCGCGTCTTTTCTGATCCGCCATTGAGCTGGCTCCTCGAGATTGTTCATATACGTGTTTTCGAATTTTGATAGAGCAGAACTGAGCGCAAAATTAAAAGAAATTATCGTACTTATAAACTTTGTATGCGTTTTTTAGGTCAACTGGGGAAAAGTGAAGGGTCCCCCTCTGGGATGTCAGGTCTCGGGGCCATATTTCATTTTTCATCCATATTTTAACTTTAAAACTGAAATACTATTTATTCAAGCAATTTTTTATTGAATTTTTATAACAATTTTTTTAATTTAACTAAAATTAATAAATGTCATAATGAAGAAAATTTGTCACCAAAATTATTGCATAACAGCCAAAGAAAAGTACGACCATAAATACCGCATGCACATACCAAGCAAAGGAACGCTATAAAAAATAAAAATAAATAATAAAATTCAAAAATATTCACAATGTAGGAATAGGATTTTTAAAGCCAAAAAAATGACAGCGAAAAATTTGTTTATGCTTTTGTGCAAAAATAATTTAAAAAACAAAAAATTAGGACGAAATAGGTTATTAATGCATAAAAATATTATTTATGTTGCAGTCGATTCAGATTTTTTGAGAAAAACTAAATAAGATTTGTCGGTTCTGAATTCATTAAAAACTAGTATAGCAGCAGACATTTACCATATTTTAGCTTATAGGTATCCTATAATATTGATTATGTTCAGGGATGGGTTCGATGATCCAAAAAATTTTTCGAAACCCAAAATGAAATTTCAAAAAAATTTTTCGAAAAAGAAAAACGAATTTTCGAGGGGTCAACAAATTTTTCGAAAACGAAAAACGAAATTTTGAAGTCAAAAATGACCGAAAATCGACATCGAAACAAAAAAAATCGAAACATCGAACACATCCCTGATTTTGGTCGTTGCCTTAATCATACCAGAGCCCCAGTCCTAAACTAATGCTAACCTCAATTTTGTCCTAAATTGTTAAGTTTGGTATAACAATTTTTTGCGAACCAATTTAATAAATCAAAATTTTGCTAAGCTGGTTTAAAAACCCAAAAATATTGTTAAACCAGTCTAATAACTTAAAATTTTATAAAACCAATTAAAAACCCCAAATTTCAATTAGCCATCTTAACTTATGTTCAAACAAATTTTCAATTATTTTGAAACCGAAATTTTATCAATAAAATCGACCATGACGAATTGATGAAAAATAGATTGAAGTCATTTGTCTAATAAGTCAAATCAAATGCAACTTTTATATGCTTTTAGTGTCTGTTCCAAAATGGGATAAAAAACTTAAAAATCCCTGTAAAAAATAAACGCACGCCAACAGAGAATGAGGCAATTTGTATTTCGGTGATGCCGGTCTCCTCAGCCAACACTTCAGTCATTTTTGCAATTTTCGGGTCATTCTCGGGCCGAGGCCAATCCGCCCAAATCATTACAATGTAATGCAGAATATTGCCCAATGCTCCTAGCCCAATCAATTTCCAAACCAAAGCACGAGGAACTTTGGAGTCACTTGAAAAATTTGAGAAAGTAATATTGCTAAATTTGCAAATTTTTGCCAACGAAATGTCATATCCCATTAAGATTAAGATATTAAATTAATATAATGATTCAGATTTATACCTATTTAAATTTAGCACTATTTTTAGATAAATTCTAGTAATAAAGCCAAAAATCCAAATATATTTTTAGTCCTATTAATTCGATGCTAATTTTCAAACTCATACTCACCCTTACTCCCAAATTGGTCATAAGATTCTAAGCTCTAAAATAGTAATTTTCCTTACAATCGTAAAAAAGTAAAAATTTCAAAAAAAATTAAATTAATTCCGAATATTTTACCGGATTATTAACAAATAGCGGAATACAAATTGTAAAGTGGTGGAAATATCAAAGCAGACAAGCAATTGGAGCCACATTGAATCCAACTGATAAGGAAAAATAATTGGTAAGTTTTAAGGTACTTGTATACTTTGTATCCGCCAGAACCCTTAAAAAATTTCGAAATTTTTTCTCTACAAAATTATATACCAATCGATTCGTCTTGGCGAGCTGGTTATGAAAATGTTAAAATTTTGAACATCAGCACATTTGGCAAAATTATGAACTCATGAAAATTGAAAAAGTACTTGGTCCCCCCTATGGGTCTGAACTCGAAAAATTTTTTGAAAATTTTTTTAGTCAATTTATAGCTCATTCGACGCGTCTCGACTAGCAGAATGCGAATCTCTTATCGGTTTCGCATAAAACACAAAAATAAAAAAGTTACAGTCGCGCAAGTCTGCGCAGTTCCAACACATCCAGCGAAACTAAAATGGCCGTAACTTTTTTATTTTTATGTTATATGCGAAATCGATGGCAGATTCGAGCTTCTCTCATCGAGACGCGTCGACAGAGATATAATTCGACCGAAAAAATGTTAAAAAATTTTTCGAGCTCAGACCCATAGGGGGGACCAAGCACCTTTTTCGATTTCTTTGAGGTCATAACTTTTTTATTTCTGGGTTTTATGCGAAACTAATAACATTTTCATAACCAGCTCGCCAAGACGAGTCGATTGGTATATAATTTTGTAGAAAAAAATTTCGAAATTTTTTAAGGGTTCTGGCGGATACAAAGTATACAAGTACCAGTTTTAATATATAATATTTATAAAATTGATCTTATTCAAAATAAAAATATTTTTTACCAACAAAATTTCCCTAAATGCCATCAAAAATGCTTTTCCACCAAAAGAGTTTTGATTTCTATTAAATCAGAAACCGGTTTTAGACCCTACAAACCTTATACTATTTTGTAGATCTCATCGAGACGCATCGATTGGTATATATTTTGTCATAGTTTGGTCCAAAATTAAAGTGTTAAACCATTTAAACCCCATTTTCGGTTTTTGGTTTTAAACTCTTTAATTTAGGGTCAAATCAAAAATCATGACAAATTATATACCAATCCACGCATCTCGATGATATCTACAAAATGGTATAAGAATTGTGGAGTCTAAAACCTATTTCTGATTTAATAAAAGTAAAAAATTTTTTGGTTGTAAAAAAGTTTTTTGGTGGCAAATAGAGAAATTTTGGTGGCAAAAAATAGTAACCTATTCAAAAATGATAATCCCCGAGGATAATGAAATATTTGGAGGAAAAAATGCATTAAATTTTATCAAAATTTTTTATAGACCATTTAATATTAATTTTGATTTTCTTTTTGACAGAATTTTAAAAAAATTCTTTTAAAAAAAACTCGCAATTAGTGCATATGGTTCAGGAATTCGGCGGAATATGCCATTCTGGATCAGTAAACGGTAGCCATGGTCGGCAATCTGAATTTTAATTGATTTATTAAATGAAATAATTTACTTATTCACCAAAATTGGTTGAACAGTGGAGGTAACTAGCAACAGAAGAATGTCCTAAAAAGTAAATTTATTTTTTAATGTTTTGTTTTAAAAATATTTTTCAATTACCATGATTGATGAATAAAGCAGCAATCGTGCATAAATTTTCATTGCGCGAAAAGTTTTGTTTAAAATCAGCCAAATTAGCAGCAAATTCAACGGCAAACCAGTGGCCAAACTTCCCCAGCCACTGATCGAATAGATGAAGCGTACAATGTCTGTGGAAAATTTAATTATAAAATTTTTATTATTTTTGGAAAAAAAGAAAATTAAAATTTTTATAAATTTAAATCTTGTAAAAAAATTCATTTTATATATTTTATAAATTTTACAAAAAATTATTATCTAAATTTTCTTAAAAATTTAATGTTATAAATTTAAATCTGGGAAAAATTTTTATTTAAAATTTATTTATTTTTAAATTTAAATGTTGGAAAAAAATTTTAAATTAAAAAATTTTGGAAAAAATTTAAATTATGCAAATTTTCCCAAGTTAATTACCAAAATGTCCATCATCTTTCACTTCGTTCTTTGTTGTCATTTTATTTGGGTTGTTGCCGAAAATTTTTAAAATATTCCTTCAAAAATCTAAAAATTAATGATAAAAATGGCAATAATGCCGAAATATTAACAAAATTCATTGAATAAATAATTTTTAGAAAAAAATGTGAATTCATTTTGCATAATCTTATTAAATTGACGCAATGCAAAAAGCAAATTATAAATTCCGTCCGGGGTTAATTCCACAAGACAAATGACAAAGGGCTATGAAAATATGGGCGAATCTACAAATTCTGCAAATATAAACTTTTACTTAAAATAAATCAGCAATAGGTTTTAAACTATAGAAACTTTATACCATTTTTGTAAATCTCATCGAGATGCATCGAATGGTATATAAAATGTTCCAAAAGTTAAAGAATTAAACCGTTTAAACCATATTTTTATGTTTTTGGTTTAAAAATTTTTAATTTTGAACCAAACCATGACAAATATTATACCATTGGATGCGTATCGATGCGATCTACAAAATGGTATAAGGTTTGTAGGGTCCATAACCGGTTTCAGATTAATTAGAAGTCAAAAACTTATATTTGCACAATTGTGGAGAATCGACCTAGCACCAATAAACTCAATTTTTTTTATATTAAATCTTCTTAATTTTATATAATTATCAAATTATAGGCCACAGCAGACAGTAATTAGAAAATTGTCTCGAATGCAAAAAGCAAATTATATATCGCAGATGGATGAATGCCATTGTTTCATTCGACTAGTCCACCAGCAATGCTTTTTATACATCATAAATGACGTATTTCCCATTAAAATTTGTATTGGCATTTTATAAAAAAATTAAAAATGTATTTTATTTTTAAAAGTGGAATCAAATAATTAAAAAATGAGAAATTATAAACAGAGAAAAATTGCTGACGCACTAAAATGGTTTGCTTTTCATTTTGTCTATAGACATATGGTAAAAGGTTAGGTAAAATTAAATGTACTATTATTTTTTGCTTATACAAAATTTTACATATTTTTGTATGGTTGATTTTTAAATATTTTTGGCGTCAGCAAAATTAATCCGTTAATCATTTGGCCTCTCATCAAAATATTATTATTTTTCTGCTTCGATAATTTTTGGGAAAATATGAATAGTAAATATCTCAATTTAATGAAAGTCTATGAATTTAATGTCCTTTTGTCCAGGGAAACATGTGATGAACAGGAAAAGTTCATAAAGTTAAATGCCCTATATTTTTGCACGGTTGATTTATAAATATTTGGCGTCAGCAAAATTAATTCGTTAATCATTTGGCCATCCATCCACCCATCAAATTATTATTATTTTCCTGCTTCGATGATTTTTGTGAAAATAAAGACGACAATTTATGAAAATTATTCTCAAGTCGTATTATTTTTCTTCTTCCATAATTACAGAAAACTAGAAGGGAATAATTGAGGAAATACGGTAATTTAGATGGTTAGCCGATATTTGCTAAAGAAACGGTCTGGGACGATTGTGGTAAAGCTGATGTGATCTTATTTGATAGCATTTTATTAGGCATAAAATTAGCTAAAAAATAACATCAAAAGCATTGACCAATACTGAGTAATTATTAACATTTTATTATATTTCAAATATCAATAAACAATTTTATTAGACTAAATTGAATAAAAATATTTTTCATTATGTAAAATTTTATATTTATTCCATATTGCTCCCATTGCGGTCATAGAAAATGCCAAAATTTGAATTTTTTATAAGCCATCTATCTTTTTTAAATCATTTGTTCCATATAGCATTAATAATTGAATTAAATGTATTTTCTTTAAATCTTAATGCATCTTATATAATAAAATAAAATAATACAGAGCAAAAATAACAAGGCATTTATTCGAGTTTAATATGTCAAATGTCAGTAGAGCAGTAAGGCTGCAAAATTGAAATAGAACACGTTATTTGAACTTTTGAAATAACAATTTCGTTCGAAAAATATTCAATTTTGTTGTCCAACAAAAAAATATAAAATTTGTCCATTTCCAATGGGGACCTTCTTCATCGATGGCGGTGGCCATATTGCATTCGTATTATTGTTTTCCCCATCCTCTGTTGACTGATGAGGCAATGTGACGGTCCCAACATTTGTCAGTGGTAATATAGCGGCACTGTTTTCCCTATTATTTTTAATCGTTTCTGCTGCTGTAATCTCAGCAAGTCGCTTTCTTTTTCTTTTTACGCACCCATTTATGTTTTTCCCTTTCTTCTTCTTTTTAATTTGATTATTATTGGGCATTTCTTTCTGTTCTATTTGATTCATTTGTTGCAATGAAATTTGTCCAAGCTGAAAAAAAATACATGAAAAATATTTAAAATGACAATAAAAAAGACAATATTTAAAGTAATATTTATTTAAAAAATTTCCGAAAAAATTATATGCCCCCCCCCCCAAATTAAAATAATTTTTAAAATTTACCGGTAAAATGTTGGATTTTTTTCGAACCGGAACAAGTTGTAAATTTTCGCAACACATCAAAGCATCCCGAAATTGCGCTGCTTTATTCTGGATATCTTCCGCTGATGTTGGTATTGGAATATTCTGTAAAATAATTGTCATTCATTTATATATGGATAATATTAAAAATATATTTATTTGACACTAAAACATATTTTCATATCAAGTTAAGATTTAAGAAAGGATAGGAATAAAAAAAATTGACTTAGTAATATTTTATGGCCATAAAAACTTCATTTTTCGACAATAAACTTTTGTGCCATAAATATAAAATCATAGAAAAAAATTTTATTTATGTAATATAGTAGAAATTTCTCCAATTGAAAAGAATATATTTCACATAGATTTTTGCTTTGATGAGGTCAAATTCATATTCAATGACTTCGAATCCAAAGAGGAATATTATTTAAAAAATCAACAAACATTTCCAATAGATTATGGAAATAATTCTACCTACAGTATATCTTATCTTATGTATTTTTGGCTATCCCATTTTTGTGTGCTTGCTTACATTCATTGCCCAAATGGTCAAACTGATTTGAATTAATTGTTCACTTGGAAACAATTGTTGTTGTGGCAGTTGGGATGAACAAAGCACATCGCTATTTTCATTTGATGAATGCAACATAACATTGGAGAGAAATGGATGCATTTCAAGAATGTGATATGTGGGTGAATCCAATGTGACAAATGAAATTGGAATTAGCATATGTTTGAGCTATAAAATTAAGCAATACATATAAAATGAATTTTTATAAAAATTAGTTCAGTGTAATTTTATAAATAATAATGACTCAATTATATTTCTTTAAATAATTTGTTTTGCATTTTGAATATTTAATAAAAAAAATAGTGCTTACCAATGTCATCAATGGAGGCAATTTCATGGAATGCTTCTGAAAAAAATATAAATATAAATATCATCCGTATATTTATTAATTATGAATATCCATTTATTGGGATTTGGAATAATAATAATATATAATACTTAATTTAATTGAAACAGTTTGTGTTTTAAAAACATTTAATGTTTTTGTTTTTTAATTTATTTTATTTTACTCTTATAATTTCATATAAATAATTTTTTTGCCCAAAACATTTCATTTTTTATTTTAAAACAATTTAGTTTACCAAACATTTAATTTTTTGTTTTTTGTTCAAAATTTTTTTATTTTTGTTCTTCCAAATATTTTGCCTTTTTAAAAAGTTTGTTTTTTTTTTCTAAACTTTTTTTGATTTAAATGTTTTTGTTTATTCAAACATTTTGTTCATTTACGAAATATTTTGTTTATCCAAATATTTTGTGTTAAAATATTAAAAATTTAAATTACACCAACATTGTAAAATCGGCCTAATACCATTAAAAATATATATTATCAATAATTAAAATGTTATATTAAAATAAATTATTTTACAATTTGCGTAATATCCACTTGTATGCAAAGGCCAGTCAGAATATTGACAAATTCTGATTGACAAAGTTTGAGCAATTTTTTGGAATCTTCGATTTGGAGAATAATTTGTGAAATATCAACAAAGAGTGGCATAATTGGAGGCTGTTCGCCAACAATTCCATCGAACAGTTTCAGCGGATTTGGGAGAAGATGTCGGCGAAAAATTGAAAGGGAAATGGCCCGCTCCAATGCCTTCTTGGCCCTCCTTTTCTTTTGCATCATAAAACTGGTCTTTGGCAATCTTTCGTCCTACAAATGAGAAAAAATTATTGTAATTTAAATGAATTATTCATAAATTACTTCAACCAAAACTTTAGAAATTAATTCATTAAACTCACAAATTTGATTAGCAGGTCCAGCCATTTGCCATAATCCTCATCCTGAATTTGGCCATAATACGGTTTTATTGAATCCAATTCGAATGAGCCCAAATGCTTGAATGTGATTCTGTCCTTTTTGAGTTCAGTGATTTGATCAATATACAAATCGGACGCCTGTAAAATGTGGACATTATACCAGAAATTCTATTTTTTTTGTAAAATTAATGTATTGTTTTATATTACTGACCGAATTATCCTCCTCATTATTCCCTTTCAAGCCCATTCGGAAGGCCACCAAACATTTGAATGTCCAAAAATTTTCCTCAGAAATTTTGACAAATTGTTGAACATTTTCCCATGGACAAATCACTTCTTGCAAAAGTTCGCTTGTATGGATCAATTTTTCGATTGGCGGCTGTAAATTTATAAACAATTGTTTTATAGGGCATTTTTAGAATAATTGAAATACTAATTATTAATTAATAAAAGTTGTTCTTTATTCAAGGATAAGCTGGAATTTATCATCTTTAATAATAACTCAGCAGATGAACTAATTTTTATGATTTTAATATCAAATTCAAGAATCTAAAGAATTTTAGCTATATAATAATTTTAAAACCTATATAAATTTGTTCATAATTGATGGACTTGTTCCCAAATATTGAAATTATCTATAAGTTGAATTAGAGGAATTTTTAGTAGATTGCTCTTTTTTGATCCAATTTTATAATTCTGTAATAATTTATATGATTGAATAGCCGAGAGTCGTCTTTTCTTTAATTTGATAATAAAAATATCAAATTTGTTTTTGCCGATATGATTTTTCTTTCAATAAAAGATGATATCAATACCAAAATAAATTTAAATTCAAGTCAAAATTAACCTCTTTTGCATCATTAATTCTATTAGACGTTGTTGTCACATCTTCTTCCACCACATTTTCAACAATTTCTATTTCATCCGTGCTCTCATCATCTTCTTCCAAGTTTTCATTGGATGCTTCATTATGATTTTCTGCCGATGAAGTTGTTGCTTTCTCCATTTGTTTTTGTTGTTGTGCATTTCCATTTGTTTGCCATTGCCGTTCCCATTCCTATGAATTTTAATAAAAACTTGATTTTAAATCAAATATTTAGAGAGCATTTTTCAATTTTATTAAATAGAAAACAGAGTTCCGATTTGTTAAGTTAGCAAGGAATTTTAAATTTTTAAAAGTTTTATACCATTTTCCTTTTTCTTTTTGCCATTTATTTTAACAACAAAATTTTGAAAATTTCAAATATCCTTGATTGAAGCCCCAACTTGGTACCATTTATAATTTCTCACTGGGAACTGTATTAAATTTGAGATTTTATCATATTATAATGTAGAAATAGAATATTGGCTTTGTTCCTATGAATTACAATAATAATTTTTTCTAACAAATATAAATTTTTTCATAATTAAGTTTATATAGAAACCTCTATGTGTGAAGCGCTAGGCCAACTTGCACCAAACACATTTGTTGATTCATCATTTTCTGACATAATTCTGAGCTAAATTTTTAAATATTTTATCTTTATCTAATTTTTTATAGATAAACCAATGGATGAGATTGAATTTTTTAATAATTAGAATAAACATTTTGGAAAATGAAAAATTCACAAAACTTATTTTAGCTTGACCAAAAGAAAGAATTAGAGCTTTGGGGTTAGGTATGAATTATAGCTGGGGCTCATAAAACAATGGATCCTAAAGAAGTCGCTACATTGGCCCGGGCAAGTTTTTTCCCTTAAAATAAGAATTTATTAATTTTAATTAGCTAAATAATAATGTTGTTGCCCTTTTAATTACAGAAAAAAATTTGGCATAATTAAATCGATTTTTATTTTTTAGCAGTTTTAAATTTCTACTAAATTGACTGAAAATTTTTAATGAAAAAATATTTCTCGAGTAGCTTTATTCGTTTTAATGGGGAGAATGATATAAGAATAAGAACCAACAGAAAATGTCTCATTTTTATTAAGATTTTTCCCAGAGAAACTGTAGCAATTGAGGATGATTTAAAAAATTTTGCCTGAGGCAATGCATCCAATTTTGCCTCAATTATGAGAAGAACTTTGTGCGTTGCATTGTTTTTGTCTACCAAATATCCAGCATTTTGTGGAAGGCATTTTGCTGATGATGACCTAATTTCTTTGACTGGGAATGGGAATGGAAATAAAATAAATAGTTATTAGATATAAAAATAAAATTCTTTTTTTACAAAGAATCAAAATTTTCAATATTTTAATTGTAGCAGTAATTAATGGGCAACGAAAATTCGACTCCGATCAAAAGCATCCCTGCAGCATTGGCAAAGATTTTTCGCAGCAATTTTAAAATTTGGTAAATTTAATAATTTTTTAAAATTTTCTTAAAATGTAGGTATCTTCCAAATGAAATTTGGTTCGAAATTTTGGCCTTTGTGAAATTCCATGAATCAGCCAATCTTTTTCTGGTCAATCGCGATTTGTTGCCAATTTGCCAGGAATTTTTCCATTCTGGAAATGTTGGAAACAATAAAAGTCGAAATGTTCGGGATTTGAAAATGGAACTAATAGAAGGTGAAGATTTAATTGTATTGAAAAAATAAAAATATAAATTTGAAAAATAAAATAAATGGCATAAGAATATTTTTTGGTCTTAGAAAGTGCTCTGATGCAGAGTTAGGATTAGGATCTATAATAATTTACTGAAATAATTTTAATTAGTACATTAAATTTAGGCAAATTTACAATATTCGTAAAACGTTATGGCAAATATGAATTTGCATCAGTGCCAGAAGTTGATCCTCCTAATATTTTTAAATCTTTCGGAAAAATTCGAGTTGAAAATTCCTGCCGAATTCAGGCTATGCAATTTTTGATTAAATTTCAGGTAATTTTTATTAACAAAATTTGTCATAAATTGGTACTAAATATTTTCCAAATTTATTTATTTTAAAAGTAAATCCAAAAATTCTAAACAAAAAATTAAAATTTTTCGAATTGAAACACAAAAATCAGAATTTTTCAGAATTGAATATAGCAATTAAAATCTGACTTTCTGAAATATTTTCGTGCCTCTTTCAATAAAAAAATCATTAAACTTTTGTTTTTATTTATCTATTTTCGCATTTGGATTTGTACAATTTTCACCCCAGTTAATAAATATATCCAAATAATTCGAATATATCTAGATGTTTTAAATTTATTTTTTAAATTAAATTTCTAAATTTGGTTAACATTTGAAAATTTTCTTTAAATTCTGTCTTTTAAAAGATCATTTAAAAATAAGATGCCCATAACATTTTCAGGCTCTACTAAACGAAATTAATAATAGGATTGTATGTAAACGGACTGTATTAGAAACGAATAATGCCGGAAATCTGGGACTATTTCAATTCTTCAATTGGATATGGACAAAAAATGATGAAAATGGGACACCCTTAGTTGATGAACGCCAATTCTTTTTCAATTGTCTTGATAAAAAGAATATTTTGCTGCAATTGGAAGTCAACAATTCATCCTCTGGTATTTGCCGTGTTCTTGCCGAACCGCTAATGGCTAAATTCAATGGCTTTTTCATGATGGTTTTCAAAAATGAAGACAATTTGTGCGAAGAGGATTCAAAGCTGATCTATGAATGGATTTCCGGCAATGGTGATGATGAAAACGACAATAGATGGCTTGAAATATATCACTTTGATGCAAAGAAAGCATTTGAATTAATATGCCAAATTGCGAAGCTTTTTGAAAATGTAAGCGCGCCGGAAAAAATATTTTTATTAAAATTAAATACATTTCTCTTATAGTACAGAGAGGAAATATTTTTTCAAAAAAGTGGATGCCATTTGATTTATGAAATTTAAAAACATGACTTATACTCAATTTTTATAAGAAAAATCACTTATTTCACAAATATTTATAAAAATTCCATTGATTTTAAATAAATCCCTGATTTTTAAATTTTTATTTTCAGGAACATTATAACAAGGTAAATGCAAAGAAACTGAGTTTGAATATAATGCTGCCAAAGGGTACTGAAGTTCCAGATCAAATACAAAAAATTTATAATATTCACGGCGATGAATTGGCAACGCTGCGTACAATTTCAATGACTATCAAAGGAGAACACGAAAAATCGGCCTATATGTTCTACACAAAATCAATGAAATATATTTATGAAAATAAGGAACAAATGGAATTGGTTTATCATCAGATTATATATTTTGAATAAGATTCAGGATTTAATGTTCATTTTTGGAAATTTGCTGAATTCATTTCGGAGAAATAAATAATAATGTTAACTGATAATTTACATCTTTTTTCTGCTATTTTATAAAGAATAAATTAATGGATTTCAATTTGAACAAATTTGAAATTCAATAAAAAATTAATCATGATTTTAATTTCAACAAAAATTTTGGGTATTTTTTCGATCTCGACTTGCAAAAATTTAATTTTTAATTTTTAAATTATAATATATAAATGATTTGTCCTTATCTTTAATTAGAATAGAATTACTTAATAATCTTAAACACATGAGATTATGGGCTCTCCATGTTGAAAATTCGCCAACCCAAGAGCCATTTTCAACTTTTTGTGGCCATTTTCTTCATTCGATGTAATATATACATATAATGCGATAAATTGTTTTCCTCTATTATTTTACATGTGATATCCGTCCGGAGTCGATTCCACAATAGACAAAGGGTGGTACAAATATGGGCGATTCGCGATTCCACAATGGTACAAATAAAAAGTTTTTGGCTTCTAACAAATCAGAAAGTGGTTTTAGACCCCACAAACCTTCTACCATTTTGAAAATATCATCGAGACGCATCGATTGGTATATAATATGTTAGCTTTTGGCCCAAAATAAGAAAGTTTAAAACCAAAATCCGGAAAAAATGGTTTAAATGGTTTAATACTCTTTAATTTTGACCAAATCATGACAAATTTTATACCATTCGATGCGCCTCGATGATATTTTCAAAATGGTATAAGTTTTGTGGGGTCAAAAACCAGTTTCTGATTTATTAGAAACCAAAAACTTTATATTTGTACCATTGTGGAATCGACCTAGTACCGTGATATCTTATCATGTCAATTTTAAAATTAGAGCACATTTTAGATTTCGCTATTTTCAAATGAATCATTTATTCCTCATCAAGGTAAAATATAAGAAATATTAAAAAAATTATTCAACGATCAGCTTTTTTATTTGTCGGATTATCGATTCAGCAAACATGACTCATTTTTTGAGAATTTTCCCCATTAGAAATCGTATAATAGTAGCAATTGCGAATAATTTAAAATGTTTTCTTGAGAAAAATGCATTATATTTAGCCAAATTTATTTGAAGCTCATTCATATTTCCCTAAAAATAGCATCCACTCTTCATTTTGTTTGTGAGGTTGTTTTTAGAACATGCTGGCATCCGGAATATTGCATAATAAATTTAAACATATTTTTACGGCCTAACTTCCTCCACTGAGAATAAAAAGATAACAATAGAAAAGATAAGGATATGTAAAATAAAATTGTACCATTTTTAAAAAAAAAAAGAAACAAATTTTTCATAAATATTGATTAATTTAAAATTTAAATTGCAGATTAATGGGTAATAAATATTCAATTCCAGCCACAATCAATTCCCTTGGACTAAGAAAAAATTTGGCCTCCTTTCGTAGCTATTATCCAATTTGGTATTAATTTTATAAATATCACAAAGATTACAAATTTTTAAATTTCAGGTACCTTCCGAATGAAATTTGGTTCGAAATTTTGTCTTTTGTGAAATTCCATGAATCAGCCAATCTTTTCCTCGTCAATCGAGATTTGTTGCCAATTTGTCAGGAATTTTTCCATTCTGGAAATGTTGGAAACAATAAAAATCGAAATGTTCGAGATTTGAAAATGCGATTAAAAAAGGTAAAAATGAGAGAATATATTTTCCCAAACCGGGAAAAATAAAATGGAAAAATATATTAATTTGAAAAATAAATGCTAAAATAATATTTAATTTGGTCATATGAAATGTCCAAATTCACAATAAGAATAAGAATTTAATAATTTTTTTAACTGGAGAATCAAATTGCATATAATAAAAAATTAAATTTAGGCAAATTTACAATATTTGTGAAACGTGGCGACAAATATGAACAAGCACCAGTGCCAGAAATTGATCCGCCTAAGATTTTTAAATCTTTCTGGATTATTCATGTGGAATACTACTGTCGAATTCAGACCATGCAATTTATGATTAAATTTCAAGTAAATTTTATGGAAAGAAATAGAAAATCATTATGAAATTTTTCTGAAAAATTAATTTAAAATTTTATCCTCATCATATTTTCAGGCACTCTTCTCAGAAAAGAGCCATTTGATTTCCTGCAATCAGTATTTATTGGGAAATAACCCATATAAATTTTTCAAATGTAAAAAACAACGAAACGACATTCCCATCATTGATAAACTTCAATTCTTCTTGGATTGGCTTGAGAAAAAGAAAATTTGGGTGAATTTGGAAGCCAATGCTTTTTACCCCAGTGTTTGCCGTATTCTTGCTGTTCCAGTCATGACCAAATTCAATGGTTATTTTATGATTGAATTGAAAAGTGAAAGAAATTTGTGCGAAGAAGATTCGAAGCTGATTTATGAATGGATTTCCGGCAGTGGCCATGACAAAATCAATAATAGAAGACTGGTGATTCACCATTTCGATGCCAAAAAAAGCATTGGATTTGGCATGCCAAATTCCGGCACTATTTGAAAAAGTAAATTTTTCATTTAAAAATGGACGCAGAGAAATTTATGCAACAAAACTTTGTAAATTAAATTTCAAGGGAAATTAGCTTTTTTGGTAACATTTTATAGCAGAACTGATATTGATGAAATGAAATTGAATATATAGAAAAAATTTTTTTAGAATTTTTCCAAATTTACGCAAAGTTATTATGCTCTATTGAGAAAATAGTTCAAAAACTGGCAACCTTTTTGACCCATAACTTTTTGGCTAATTTAATATTCATATGCTTACCATCGTATAAAACGTAAAAAATTTATTAACAATTATAAGATTTATAAGATATTGGGCCATGAGCAAAATTGGGGCTTAATATTATTAACAATCAGCATCAGATTTTCTACACCTTAAATAATTTTCTTCTTGTAAATATTTTCTTTAATGCCTAATCCTTTTTGATCCTTAAAAATGTGGTAGACAAAAAATCGGCTTAAGTCAATTGCTTATATTTTTAATATTTAAATTTTCTGACCTTATTTTTAACATTATTCAGGAACATTGTTATAAAAATGAGAGCTGAAAACATGCTTTTGACTATTTCGATACCCATGGGTATGGAGGTTCCAAAACGTCTGCAAAAGATTTGCAATATTCTCGATGATCATTTGGCAACTTTGAGCTCTGTTTCTAACAAAGAACAAAGATCAGGCTATATCTTCTATACAAATAAGCTAAAGAAATATTTATCAAAATAAAGTTGTTTGATTAAAAATGTATATTGAATTTAGGCGAATTTAAAATATTACTGAAAAATCGAACCCAAGACAGAAACAAAGAAACTATCTAAATTCAAAAACTTTCTTATGATAAGATCCAACAGAAAAGGGCTCATTTTTAATAAGATTTTTGGATCCAACAGAAAAGGGCTCATTTTTAATAAGATTTTTGGATCCAACAGAAAAGGGCTCATTTTTAATAAGATTTTTGGATCCAACAGAAAAGGGCTCATTTTTAATAAGATTTTTGGATCCAACAGAAAAAGGCTCATTTTTATTCAGATTTTTGCCCAAGGTTATTCAAACAATTGCGGATGATTCAAAAATGTTGCCTGAGGGAAATTCATTCAAATTTAGCCCCAATCTTCATGAGAACGACTCAAATTTTCCCCTATTGTATAGAGGCAATATTGTGATGTCTTTTGTCTACCAATTTCCACATTTTGATATAAATTGAAAGGCAATTTTTGTTGACCTTATTTCTTGTAATGGTTATTGGAATTGAAATATTAAAAGAATAGGTTATAAAAATAAAATTTGATTTCTAAGAAGTATCAAATTTTTTAATATTTTAATTGTAGCAGTAATTAATGGGCAACGAAAATTCGACTCCGGTCAAAAGCATCCCTGCAGCATCGGCAAAGACTTTTCGCAGCAATTTTAAAATTTGGTAAATTTAATAATTTTTTAAAAATTTCCTTAAATTGAAGGTACCTTCCAAATGAAATTTGGTTCGAAATTTTGGCCTTTGTGAAATTCCATGAATCACCTAATCTTTTTCTGGTAAATCGCAATTTATTGTCAATTTGCCAGGAATTTTTCCATTCTGGAAATGTTGGAAACAATAAAAGTCGAAATGTTCGGGATTTGAAAATACTGCTATTAGAAGGTGAAAAATTGGGAATTTTCCAAAATTAATAAATAAAATTTGAAAATATGGATTTAAAATATAAATGGTATATAAAAATATTTTTTGCCATAAGAAAATTTTGCCATTCAAAATAATTTATAGATATTATATGATTTTAATTAATATATAATATTTTTAGACAAATTTACAATACAAGTGGAACGCAATAGCAAATATGAATCTGCTCCAATACCAGAAATTGATCCGCCAAAAATTTTTAAATCGTTCGGGAATATTCGAGTGGGAAATTCCTGCCGAATTCAAGCTATGAAATTTTTGATCTAATTTGAGGTAAAGAATTTTTAATCGAAATTTAATTTTTGCCCTTATATATGTTACGCGTTCCGCCTAATGTAGAAAATTCGCGAAAAAATCAGCGAATTTTCAACTTTTGATCAATTGTTGCAAAATTTCAGCTTTTGGTCAATTTTCAAAAATTGGCCATCTTCAAAATTCGATGTAATTGTTTTCCACTAATTTTTATGGTAAAATATTCTTTCGATGAAACACAAAAAATCAGAATAAATTTTGATAATAATTAAATATTTCTAAGATCTAACATCATACTTTTTCTCAATTAAATTAAATCAAACCAATTCCACTTTCCTTCGGTACATTTTTTTTTGCATTTTGGACAATAGTTTCAAATCAAAATTTAATCCATTCAATATAACTTTTATGAGAGCTAGCTCTATAACTATATAGTAAATATTAAAATCTGATATTTTTATCTGCTATCGCCTATCGGCTATCTCATTAAATTTGTAAATTAATTTTTTTAATAAAAATCCGGTCCGATAATCGATACCCATCAAATTTTCAGTCACTCCTCTCATCCAATAACAATATGGTTTTATGTAAAAGGGATTTGTTGCAACAAAATGACAAAAAAATTGGCTTATTTCAACAATTGTTCCAATGGAAGAAAAATACCCCAATCATTGATGAACGCCAATTCTTTTTTGATTGGCTTGAGAAAAAGGATATTATGATAGCTTTGGAAGCCAACAATTCATCCTTTGGTATTGGCCGTGTTCTTGCCAAACCGCTTATGACCAAATTCAATGGAGCTTTCAAGATGATTTTCATAAATGAAGGCAATTTATGCGGAGAGAATCCAAAGTTGATTTATCAATGGTTTTTCGGCAATAGTACTGATGAAAACGGCAATAGATGGCTTGAACCGAATTCAGGCCATGCAATTTTTGATCAAATTTGAGGTTAAGAATCTTTTTATCGGATTTAATAATTTTTTAACTCTCAAAATTTTGTAAAAAGTTTGTATAATGTATATCCTAAATATTCTCAAGCAGGGCTGGGATCGAAATTTCGATTTTCGATTTCGATCTTCGAAATTTCGATGTTTTTGAGTTTCGACCCCAGCCCGGTTCTCAAGCTTCGATAATTGAATGAATAATAATTCTTTCTGGTATAAATTACAAAAAATTTTTCCGAAATAAAATGCAAAAATAAATTAAAACTTTCCGGAATGAAACACAAAAATCAGAATTAAAACTTTCGGAATGAAACACAAAAATCAGAATTAAAACTTTCCGGAATGAAACACAAAAATCAGAATTAAAACTTTCGGAATGAAACACAAAAATAAAACTTTCCGGAATGAAACACAAAAATCAGAATTAAAACTTTCCGGAATGAAACACAAAAATCAGAATTAAAACTTTCGGAATGAAACACAAAAATCAGAATTAAAACTTTCCGGAATAAAATGCAAAAATAAATTAAAACTTTCCGGAATGAAACACAAAAATCAGAATTAAAACTTTCGGAATGAAACACAAAAATCAGAATTAAAACTTTCGGAATGAAACACAAAAATCAGAATTAAAACTTTCGGAATGAAACACAAAAATCAGAATTAAAACTTTCGGAATGAAACACAAAAATCAGAATTAAAACTTTCGGAATGAAACACAAAAATCAGAATTAAAACTTTCGGAATGAAACACAAAAATCAGAATTAAAACTTTCCGGAATAAAATGCAAAAATAAATTAAAACTTTCCGGAATGAAACACAAAAATCAGAATTAAAACTTTCGGAATGAAACACAAAAATCAGAATTAAAACTTTCCGGAATAAAATGCAAAAATAAATTAAAACTTTCCGGAATGAAACACAAAAATCAGAATTAAAACTTTCCGGAATGAAACACAAAAATCAGAATTAAAACTTTCGGAATGAAACACAAAAATCAGAATTAAAACTTTCCGGAATAAAATGCAAAAATAAATTAAAACTTTCCGGAATGAAACACAAAAATCAGAATTAAAACTTTCCGGAATAAAATGCAAAAATAAATTAAAACTTTCCGGAATGAAACACAAAAATCAGAATTAAAACTTTCCGGAATGAAACACAAAAATCAGAATTAAAACTTTCCGGAATGAAACACAAAAATCAGAATTAAAACTTTCCGGTATGAAACACAAAAATCAGAATTAAAACTTTCCGGAATGAAACACAAAAATCAGAATTAAAACTTTCCGGAATGAAACACAAAAATCAGAATTAAAACTTTCCGGAATGAAATACTGGAATATAACAAATCAATTATTATTTATTATTTTCACAACAACTAGGAAACTCTATATGCCTATAGTAAAGATAACCTAAATTTGATAATTTTATTTTCAATTTGAATTGAAATTTTTGAAATTAAAATAATTTGCTATTTTTCGTAAGCCATTTTTAATAAAATCTGATATCCATAAAATTTTCAGTCACTCCTCAAAAAAAAGCACAATATAATTTCGTGCAAACAAACAATGCTACAACCAAATGGAATAAATATTGGTCAACTCATTCAAGAATTATTCCTACTGCCATTTGTGATCTTTCAAAAAATGTTCTTATTGCCATTTGTGATCGTTCAAAAAATGTTCCTTTTGCCATTTGTAATCTTTCAAAAAATATTCCTATGGCCATTTGTGAATCGACAAAATAATGGAAATGATATCTCCATCATTGATGAATGCCAACTGTTTTTCGATTTGCTTGAGAAAAAGAATATTATGCTATTACAGGAAGTCAATGATTCATCTTTTGGTATTTGCCGTGTTCTCGCCGAACCACTGATGGCCCAATTCAATGGTCATTTTTGCATGGAATTCGAAAATGAATTAAATTTATGCGAAAAGGATTCAAAGCTAATTTATGACTGGCTTACCAGAAACAATTCTGAAAATATCAATAGATGGCTTGATATTCGCCATTTCGATGTCAATAAGGCATTGGAATTGGCATGTCAAATTGCGACGCTATTTGAAAAGGTGAGCGCATCTATTATCTTATAAAATGAAAAATAAATTCCATATTTGAATTTTGCACACCAAATCTATATTTCAGCAGAATATTAACTAGAGCATTAAAAAATTATATGAATGAATAACATTGATTTTCATGAACATTTAGCGAAATTTGCTATCCTTACCAAGATTTAGGGCTATAAAGAAGTTTTTAAGACTCGGCGGATTTGCTTTTGTATTTAAGCTAAAGTAAAGGTACTTATGTGTTATCTACCAGCAGATTTTCAAAAAAATTTTTTTTTGTAAATAATATACCATTCGACGCGTCTTGACGAGCTGATTATGAAAATGTCAATAATCTTGATCGCGCGAACATTTTTGGCCAAGTTATGGCCATTTGAAAATCGCAAAAGTTAATGGTCCCCCCTATGGGTCGAAAACTCGAAAAAATTTTTTTTGAAATTTTTTTGGTCAAATTATAGCTCATTCGACGCGTCTCGACGAGAGAAGCTCGAATTTGCCATCGTTTTCGCATAAAACTCAAAAATAAAAAAGTTACAGTCGGGCAAATCATTCGACGCATAGAGGGGATCAAGCACTTTTTCGATTTTCATGAGGTCATAACTTTTTTATTTTTGAGTTTTATGCGAAGCTAATAATATTTTCGTAACCAGCTCGCCGAGACGCGTCGATTGGTATATTATTTACAAAAAAATATTTTTTGAAAATCTGCTGGTAGATAACACATAAGTACCAAAGTAAATTTTAGATCTCGGAAAATGGGTATTATATTAAGCAAAAATTTAGGGCCGCAATAATATAATAGGATAAAAATTTTGGTTAAACAATAAGTTAGTTGATTTGATGAAATAAAATTGCCGCTCTAGCCAATTTTAGTTCCATTAATTATTTTCATATAAATTGCTCTCAGAAAAGAAACCTAACCAAATTATTTTAAAAAAATTAATTATTATTTTCTAATATATGAGATATTCTCCAACGCACAAATTCGGAGGTGCATTATCTAAGTAATCATTGCCAGTTTATGCATTTTGATTTTTTTTTTATACATTATTTTTTTTTTGACACTATTCACAGAACCATCGTGACAAAGTCAAAGCTGAGAAAATGCTTTTAACTATTTCGATACCTGAAGATGCAAATATGCAAGGGGAAATCCCAAATCAATTAAGAAAGATTTGCAATATTCATGGCGAACAATTGGCTACTTTTTGCGTAATTACAATGACTAACAATGGAAAGCATGTTACATGGGCCTTTGAATTATACACTCAACCATTTGAAGAATATTTATTTAGGAATAGAGAAGGAGAGGAATTTGCTGATTATCATTGTATTTATTTTGAATAGGATTGAATATGATTATCTGCTGGGATTTTGACTAATTCATTATATTGAGAGATATGAAATGATAAAGTTGATTGATATTTTATAATTGCAATTGCTTAAATTTGATACATTTTATAAAAAATGTATTAAATTTTTTTCAAATAAAAAAATAAAAAAAAGATGAGTATATCCAAAATGTCCTTAATTTCTTGCTAATCTTAAAATCAGAAAATCATAGAATCTAAAATTTTAATTTTTATAAAATGCTGTTTTAATTTTAATATTCTCTTCACCTAGAGCTGGATATGTAATATACAAATGATGGAATAAATTAGAGGCGGGTACGAGTTTTCCATATCCGTATCCGACATATCCGCGGTCCGCGAAAATTTAAAAAAGTATGTATAGGCAAATTTCCAATTTTTGTGGAACGCGGAGGTAATTATGAGCAGGCACCAGTGCCAGAAGTTGATTCTCTCAAGATTTCCTTAAAAATTGAGTTTAATTTAGAATTTTGGCCAAAATTGGGCACTTCACTCCACCATTTGCCATAACATTGATTGAATTGGCCCAATTGGTTATAAAAAATCAATTACATGCGCTGGCCACAAATCTGGTGACCAAATCGCCCGCTTTCCTCTATTCCATAACGATAAAATCGATGGAAGGAGTTGGCCAAATTGGCCACTTCTTGCAAAAATCGGTTGGAGGAGAAGGGCCAAATGGCCCACATCATTCCATCCATTCCATTGACTATAAATTTAAGTGAGGGAAGTGGCCATAAATTGCGTGGCCATATTGCGCGCTTCTCCAGAGTCTCTCTACCTTCCTTCACATTTCCAATCAAATCCTTGGTCAATTTGCAAAAAAAATTGAACAATACAAATCGGAGTGGGCCTATGGACAGAATTAAGAAATATTACCACAATAAAGCCAAAAACTCTACAAAATTCATGAAAAAGTGAAGCAAAAATGCGCGCATTGCTGCAGAGAATATAGAGAAAAAGGGGTTAGGCCTCAGACGCGCAATGCGATGGGCCACATCAATTCATTGATATTGGCCAATATAAAAATTTGAGAATGCCGCAGCGCAATTCATTACATTAACTCCTAATTTTTTTTATTTTTATTCCTTCTGTGCTGAATTCAGCCATAAAAATCTGAAATCCTTTAATTGATAATCTGTCATTAAACCAAAATTCGGCTGTACAAATATTTGCTGACCCGACAGTTGTGCCCGAAACCGGTAGGGTACCAGTGTTGGTAAAGCTTTAGACATAAAATTATCTACATAATGAAATCAAAAAGCATTGGCAAATTTTGAATATTCACAGTGTTATGGCTGAAAAACTGTTGTTTTAACATTTATTGTGACTGTTTTTTGGCCATAACTCGGTGAATATTCTACATTGGCCAATGCTTTTCATATCATTTTGTAGTTAATTTTATGCCTAATAAAATGGTATATATAATAACTCGGCAGTTTTACAACCATCGGCATCAGACCGTTTCGTCCGCAATTGTCATACAACCAAAATTGCAAATGTATAGGGTAAAATTTTCAAAAAGTTTTTTAGTAGATTTTATCAAAAATGATTGGAAAATATTCCCCCATTTCCATAATCCTCCTCTTCGCTTTAATCACACCAAATTTTATTGGACAAATTGATGGCGTTTTAATTGAAATTGCTGGCGAGAATGGCGGAGAGACAGAGAGTAATGCCTGGAACAAATTAATGGCATTAAAAGAAAAAAATGCTGAGAAAATTCAGAAAGTTAAAAAATCCGTAGAAGAATTAAATAGTTTGAATAAACTAAAAAGCGAATTGGATATTAAATTGATGAAGAAGCTGATTAATTGGGTAAAAAATTAATTGATTTTATAAAAAAAATTTAAAAAATTTCAAACTTGAAAATTTTATATTAAATAAAGTAGGGAGGGGGGATGTACAGTGGAAATAGATAATAGGAGTCTTTTAATCAAATTATCTCTCAACTGTGGAGACTGAGGGAATCTATTCCTACAACCTAGCCCAAAATTCAATCATGTCTCTAAATCCTATCTACGTAGTTCTCATTTCCACAATAGTATAAATATGGGCACTTCCACATACAAATATAGGCGTTTTCAATTATAATAAATCAGAAACCGGTTTTAGACTCTACAAACCTTATAACATTTTATAGATCTCATCGAGACGCATCGATTGGTATATAATTTGTCATGGTTAGGTCAAAATTAAGTGATATTAAACCATTTTCCAAATTTTTGTTTTAAACTCTTTTGTTTTGACCAAACCATAACAAATTATATACCAATCGATGCGCATCGATGAGTTCTACAAAATGGTATAAGCTTTGTAGGGTCTATAACCGGTTTCTGATTTATTATAATCGAAAACGCCTATATTTGTATCATTGTGGAAGTGCCCATATTTATACTATATTGTGGAAATGACATAGCACCGTCCTAAACACTTATAATATTATAAAAATATTACTAAAAGACTTCTGTATTTATTTTCCATATTTTCATTTTCCAAAATAAATTATGATAAATTTTTAAGAAAACTTATACGAAATCGAAGGCGAATGTAAAACAACACTGGGAGAATATTCGGGAATCGGTGTTTGCTGCCCTAGAATTGTGCTCAAATTTTCATTTTGCAAAATCATCAGATGAAGCTATCATCAGTTGTGAAAAATGTCTAGAAAAAATGGTCCAATTAACTGATGATAAACAAATGACGAAAATAATAACAAAGAAGGATTTAAAAAATTGAATGAAATAAACTTGATTTACCGTGAAAACGCGGAAAACCGTAACAAATTTGCTGAAGAAATGGCAGATATTAGACAAAATTTGGAGGAAAACAATGAGGGAGAAGAAACTAAAAAAGTTAAAGAGCAGCAGCAAGCGGTGGCATCGATGCAGGAATTAATTTGAATGTGAGAGAGATTATATAGAATGTGAATGGCATTTTTTTAAAGCTAGATGAGAGAGTAACATTATGTTGGCTTTTTCTATTAAATATTGTTACATATAATATTTATATTTTGTCTATCAATTTTTATTTTTTCGGAGGATTTCGATAAAAAATTCATTTGTTTTTAAAATAATTTTTAAGCTTATGTATTTGCATTTGATTAAATATGAAAATATATTTTTTTCACCAAATTGTTCAGCAACTTATGTTGAATAAATGACCCCATAAATTCATGACAACCGTACTGCGACACTTGAGGACCCGACACTTGCGGACGAAACGGTCTGGAGCTGAAGGTGGTAAAGCTGGAGTGGCATTGTTTATGGCATATTATTAGGCATAAAATTAGCTACAAAATGACATCAAAAGGTTTGGTCAATGTTGAATATTCACCGAATTATGGCCAAAAAACCGTTGATTTAATTAAAATTGCGATTTTGATGGTTTTTTGGCCATAACTCCGTGAATACTCAAAATTTGACAAACCTTTTGATGTCATTTTGTAGCTAATTTTATGCCTAATAATATGTTATAAACAATGCCATTCCAGCTTTACCACCTTCAGCTCTAGACCATTTCGTCCGCAAGTGTCGGCCAACCCATGACAACAGCTGTGCCGTTTTTCCGAAATATTTTTCCAATCCCTTTCACAATTCAAAAGATTTGCTTTAGCCATACACAAAAAAAAAATGTCCATTTTTCCAACAGCTGCTGCCCATTTTATACATATTTTTTCTAACCCTTTTCCCTTCACCAAAAACATTTGTGATTGCTTGGGGCCACACAGAAATATGGCCATTTTTCCATGGATTCCCGACAAATGTTAATTGATTCATTTTTTATTTTGCTTTTTGGATGGAACCTTTACTTCTTTATTCTTTCTTTTAAAAACAGTGAGTAAAATTTATTCTTTTAAGTTGAATAAAAAATTAATTTCCAAAAATCATAATTGATCTGCTTTTCCATTACTATGCCAAAATCATTTAAAATAGTTTTTTAAAAATTTGATTGATCTATTTTTCATAAATTTCACAAAATTTTACAAAAAAAAATTAATGACGAATTAATATTTTTTTCTACATTTATTTGCTTAAAATCGCGACCAAATCATCAATTTTATTCTTTTAATTTTCCCATGACAAATTTTGACCAATCCAATTCCATTTCATCGAACATAAAATATATGATTAAAATGAATCATTCAGATTCAATCCAAAATTAATAATTCCCCTTTTTTCCATTAAATTTTTACCGATTTTTATTATGACCTCATCATATTGACTTATATATTTGTTTCACCAATAAAATTTAATCTTAATTTTTATTAAATTCAATTAAAAATTCATTCTTATTAATATTTATTTTGATTAAATTTAATTTTTAAAAATGTAAAATATTTAATCATAAAATCTCCAAATAGGCAAATATTCATCCATTCATAAAATTCTGGACAATTTTTCTATAAAATTTACAAAACTCTTAATTGCTTATTAACATATTATATACCATTCGATGCGTCTTAAGAGATATAAAAATTTGTATAAGATCTGTACGGTCCAAAAGTGGTTTCTGATTTATTAGAATTTGATAAATATTTTAGTGCCAAAAATATTTTTAAAACAAACAAAATAATTTTATTGCCATTTTATATTTCAAAAAAAAATTTTCCATTTCCAAAAAATGTAAATCAGAACTCGCTTGCCAAAAAAAACCGAAACACGTTAAATGAATGGCACAAAAATCGGAATCGATCCCATCCATTCTTGTTTAAAAATTTTTTGCTATTTTTAATTTCCTTTTCTAGTAAATATCAATATATTTAAATTTCCTATCAAATTCCGTCAAAATTTAAATTTTCATCCAACATCAAAATGACTACCATAATTTTGCCTATCGTCTTTTTGATGCTTCTGGCGGGCGGCATTTTCGTTCAGGGTATTTAATAGTTAATTTTTTCTAAAGGAAAAATAATAAAATTAATCCAGGAGTGGTGAACCAATGCTATGACAACATTGGTACGGAAGGAAAAACCAGAGTTGTGCAATGTGCTTATCCAGCAAATAATTATTGTGTGCGAGCTGAATGTGTTTCAGAAGGTATGAATAATTTGAATTTGTTATTGGCCTATAAAAATATTAATTTTATTTTTTAATTTCTTAAAAATTTCTAGTATTTTATTACTCCTTTATAATCTTACTCATCCTTTCCAAAGTTGCACGAAATCTGGACCCTCAAATGTGCACAATGACTAATGAATGCGTTGACGGATGCACATGTCACCATTGCGAAACTGATTTGTGCAATGTCGCAAATAACGTCGAAAATGGAACATTGCCAATTGGTATTTTGCTTCTTGCGAATAAATTTGATTTAAAATTATATTCTCATCAATTTTTTACCCATTATTCTAAAATATCCAACCATTATATTGGTTATCATTTTATAGGCAATATTATGTCAATAAAAAATACTATAAAAATTAATCCAACAACAGTTTTACCACCAAAGACTTTAAAACCATTTCTATCACCGTATATCCAGAAAAATTGATTGAAATTAAAATAAAATTTCTACTGTTTAAATCTCATTTTGTAGTTGACATCTCATTACACGGCCAAATGGTTGGAAACAACTTTTCAGAAAATGCTCCAAAGATTAATGAAACGTTGACCAATGAATTGGAGGAAAAAAATGAGGAAATTGAAGGATTGAAAGGACAATTGCTGGAGCAGCGCAACAAGAATCTGAACCGAAGCCGCCTCATTAATTTGAAAAGTGAATTTTTAATATTATGATGCATATAATTAATTTTAGATGGTTTCATGTGAATGTCTAAATTAATATTTTATTCTTAATTTATTATTGGATTTAAATTTATCCATAAAATTTTTGCTCTTTCATTTCGAAAAATTTAAAATTTTTATGATATAAAATTTGCCAAAAATATAGCAATTTTATTTTTTTCCACAAGAAATATTGAAAAGACAATTGAGTTTTTGGAATAAAATTTTTTATTTATTAAATTCTAATTTTATATGAAAACTAATATATTTACCGAGGGATAATAATCATTAAAATATAATTTTTTGGTTCATAAATATGTATATACCAGCCAAATTAACATATTTTTTACTTTTCTCATTGTAAAAATATACTAAATAATTATTTCTAGAATTCGAACTATTTGTTTCCCAATAAACTGGGACTCAGAAAAATTATTTGAAAATTCTTGACATTTAAATAATGCTTATTTTCCACAGTTGAAAGAAGCAAAATTCGTTGGGCCATGCGCGATGGGCCAGAAATGTTGGCATATGAACAATACATCGAAATGGATAACTATACGTGGGAATTGTCGGCCCTTAGTGATCGGCGTCATAAATGGCTTGATCTATGTTTGTTTGGCATTAGCACTTCTCGATATGCTGATTTTCGTAATTCCATTGAAGTGAACATGTTAGTGTAATGTAACCTGATTAAAAATTTTAGAAATAAAAGTTCTCCAAATTCTGGCAATTAAGTTCACATTCAAAGACATAACTTTTTTAAAGTCAAATTTCACTAAAAATATTTAATTATTCCTGAAAATAACAATATTGAATAGACATAAAAAATGTTTAACAGGACATTTCTTGTTTTGCACAAATCCGGCGAAATTATTTTCGAATATTCGAAATATGGAAAACAGTCTTACGCCCAATTTGATGTCTGCAAATACTAAGTGATCAAATTGGAGGTCTTAAAAAATTAAAAAAATAAAAATATTTTACCAATTTTCCTCAAGGACTTGCTCGATCTGGAAGACGATTTCATCAATGACAGTGGCACGCTTAGTGTAGCCGTTGAATTCGATTATAGAATCCGTACCATTGCTGGAGGCTTTGATGCCACTCATTCGGATTCATCTGCTTCCAATTTGACATTGGCCCAATTGAACAATGTTGAAGAAAGTGAATTTATAATTTTAATTAAGTAATCAAATAATTAATTAATTACTCTATTCAGTATTCGAAGATGGCGCCAAAGGCAATGGTCAAAATGTTGGCAAAAATTTGGAAGATGAGCATAAAAATTTGTTTTTATAATTTAAACGAAAAGACAAATTGGATCGCAAAGGATTTTTTGGATATAAAATTGCCAAAAAAAGACATTCAAAAGCATTGATTTTATTTTAATTTTTGTCAAATTAATTAAATGTTTGTTACAATTTTTGGTCATAATTTATTAATTAACCAAAATTGGCACGGTACATTTGATATTTCGATTATATTCCAAATAAAATGCTGGAAAATTGATCCGTAACATTTACACAATTGTTATTAGAACTATTTCTTTCTGAATCGTTCGTGTATTGGTAGATAAAATTGTTTGGAGTGAAAAAAATATACTAATTTCAAATTTTTCCAGTTGACATTGCACAAATGTTATTGAATGATACCCAAAAAATGAACGGAAATGTGACAAAAGATTTGGAAGATGCCATAAAAGTAAACAAAGTTTTGGTTAAGCGATTGGAAGAGAAGATCGAAGAAAACAAGGAATTGAAGAAACAATGCAAAAAGAACAATGAAATTGCAGAATGGGAGGCATGGCAACGAGGCAACATTCAATTTTACAGTAAATATTTTTTTAAATTTTTTTATAAGGATCTGTTGAAAATTTGAATATATATTTTTATATATAATTTATTTTCATCATTATCATTATAAAATTTAAAATTCACTTTTTAGACCATAAACCGGGCCCTTAAAAAATTTTGACTCATCTGAAAATAAAATTATAATATCTCATTTCATTAAAAAAAATATTTCTAATTATTTCTGACACAATGAATTTTTTAGAGTTAAAAAAGGCATATGATTGTTATTTCTTATTTTATAATAGGAAATAATTTCTTTAGTGAATTTTTCTCTAAATTTGTTAAAATTCAGACATTTTCTTGTTTGGCCAAATTAAAAAGCCATCTAAAAACTAAAATTTATTTGAAATAATTGCTGTTTTTAAAGAAGAAAGCACTGAAATTCGTCTAGTCATTCAAAATGCGCGAAAATTGATGGCCAATGAACAACTCCACATTATTGAATCAGACATACACTTTTTGCGTGGCTTCAACTGGAAATTGGTGGCCAAAATGAGTTCACGTCGCGTGTTAGAGCTAACATTATTGGCCATGGCGGCTAGAAATTATGGTGGTCACGGTCAATATTCTCTTGATGTGGACATGTTAGTGAAATTTTATAAAAAATTATATCAGAAATTATAAATAATTTGCTAAGTAAGGACCTTTGAGTCTAGGGGCTATTCTTTTGTGAATATCTTAGTCAGATCAAACTGTGAAAGATATAACTCGAGATTAAAATTGAAACTAACTAGGAATGAAATTGTTTTAACTTTTTACAAAATAACTTTATTGTAAAAAATAAAAAAACAATTCAAATTTTGTAAAATTTTAAAAATATTTTTACCATTTTTGAATAAAAATTTTTTAGGAAGGGCTAAAGAATTATTCTCACACTGCTGGCATAATTCAAGATGAGTCCAGTTATGAGGTTGGATAAAAAAAATTTAAAAATATTTATTTTTCCCATTTTCTTTACAGGAATTGCTCTACGGTGGCCCAGAAAATGGTCACATTCATGATGATGACACAATTCGCATAGCAGTTGAATTCAAATATGAACTCTGTGGTACTCTTTGGACTCTTCTTTATTTATTCCAATTCCAATTACTCTTTCCAATATAAGAAAGGCCAATTAACTTTATTAAGACGATATCGAATATGTGAATGGTGATAAGAATATTTGGGGGAATTAGTCGCTGCAGGTAAAATATGAAAGAATGACTAGTTAATGGGGAAATGGGATTCATTAAATAGGGCACAATATGGGCGGACTTAAGGAAGGAAATTGGGGGAATATCGAGAGTATCATGATCTTGCCAAGAACGTTCACCACATCCCTTCCCCCTTTGCAAAATCCGTTCGGCGTTGAGCATGGCAATTGGCAAAACAAGGCGATTGCTGCGCAATCCATTCGGTAATAGTGCCGCTGCGAATTTTTCTCCAATGATGGGTCCATCGAAAATTACGCGCGAAATATTTCGCGGATTATTCTCGCTATTGAAATATACCGCCAAGACTATGCGACTATGAAACGGGTGATTTCCGCCATTTCAATTATGGGTTGAAGCTGAATTTCGATTTGACACCAATATGCAATTTCACCGAAATTGTGTCAAAGAAAAAATGGAAATGTTCCGTTTGGTTCTGTTTGGCCTCACCCATAAAATTGGATAAATTTCTGCAATGAACTATTCCATCCAGGCCACACTGGGCGATACAATAATTTAGTTCATTTACAATAGCCATCTCTTCATCTCTTTCCCTGGGACAGGCAATTTAATAATAACATTTATAGGTGGGCTGCCACTTTTTGTGGATTTGAATTTCCATTTTAATTAGCCGGAAATATGGGTAATATTTTGAAAAATGCACTATTGCGAGTCTGGGCTATATGGACTCATGACGATAAGCCAATTATTATTTAAGCCCGTTATTATTTAAATGTCTCGATATAGCAAAGCATCTCATATTGCTTACTCATTGCTTACTCCACTATTCGTGGGTGAAATAGTACAATCATTGGCACTTATAAGCCGAGACAAATTCTCAAAACTGTCTAATGAGCTTTTTCGATGGTGACTTCATCTTTTGTTTTGTGTGGGCCTTTGGTTCAGTTGTTGATTGAGCATCCAGATCCAGAAGATCATTTATCTCCAAATTTGTTCATCTGCATTGACATTGGCCTCCAGGTCCATTTCATCATTTTTGATATTTGTGAAGAATTTTAAAATATACAAAATTGATAAATTTTACAAAATAAGAGGGGAAAATTAATAATATGGCCTTTCATTTTATTTTAAAATTGAGAAAATATTTTTTTTTAAAAAAGTGATTATAAACAAAAGGTCAAATAGCATTTTTAAAGCCGAATTTTTAAATGGCCTTAAGCCAGTTTCTCCTCCTTGGACCATAGGAAGGGTGTTTGGTCATTGCTCGTCAATTATGCTTTTTTTTTGACAATTTTGCAATGTTCTCTTGCTTTTTACAAGGTATCGGCTCAAAACTAGCAAAAACATTTGCATTAATCAGTAGGAATGAAATGCCAACGCAAACACAAAATTCCATTTAATTGATGTGGGTACTTCGTTTTATGTGAATGGGAATGAACTTTAATCTCTGACTTCAAAAATTTTCTTTTTCTCCAGGTTATTTATAAACTAGTAGATTTGGCTTCTGGGAAATTAACGTTCTGCCTCCAGAAGAAACAAGAATAATGTCCTTTTATTTTTCAGCCAGATCTTAAATTTTCATCAGAAATCATATCATATTTTATAATTTACTCCGGTCTGAAATGACAGGGTTTTCCCGCTTATTTTATAAAAATAAAATTCTCCTTTTTATATTTCCAATTATCGTTAGGGAAGGGATTCCGCCGAAATTTGCAATCGGCCATTTCGAATTCCATTTAGGAGGAGTATGCGAGTTTAGAAACAATTTTAATTCAAACTCCGATTAATTCGGGCTTTTTCGATTCAAGAATCATAAGTTTTCTCTACTGATACGTTTTTCTCATCGTTTATTTTTTTCTGCGATTTTTACTATCACGAATAATTATGAATTTCAAATATTAACTTTGCGACAATGGGTTCAATGAATCGCCATCTTTGAAACAAAAGAATGGGAGCTGATATTCATAATCGAGCGGACACTCGTCTTTTAAGAGTGAAAAATCATATTCTAGAATATAAAACCGCTTTTTCTCCATTATCTTATAGGATAGACGATAGACTAATTGGTTGAATCTTGAATTAATAAATCAAATGTAGAGGCTGGCGAACCTGGGGAAAAATTCATGGGTTTAACTTTCTACCTTAATCCTTGAGCTGACGAGGCAAATTGGGACAAGACGAACAAAACCATCAAACATTGACTTGGCCACGCATAAGAATTTCTTCTTCGGAAAGACATAATTTGGTAATTTGGGCTCGGTGGATAGTTCATTTTGAGTATGACTCTTGCTTCTAATGAGTTCAAAATTACACCATTTCGGTTCGAGTTTCTACTCGTCATAAATTCACATTCTCCCTTTCTTTAATTAGGGGTTCTTTGATTAAATATTCAGAATAAAATTCTCAAAATTGTTATAAGATCACACTCGAAATTACTATTTCGGAAGGACAGTTTTAGAGAATTATATGCGATTTGACTTTCTCGTCATATTATGTCAATTAGCTCAAGACAAAATTTAACGTCCAATTATTGGAGTGCATTAATTAGAAATTATTTTCTTTAATAAGAGGAATTTTTATTCTCCGGGTTGATTATTTTCTCCGGGCCAGATTTTCTATTCTTTCTTTATATATCTCCTTCTTATTTTCATTCTCAAAAATTAGCTGAAAAATTGTGGCGAATCTTCTTTCCAAATCTCCATTTTTTTTTCGAATTTTCCAATTTCTAAATTTAACGGTGGGATTGATCGCACATTGGAGAACGCCGGACGAATTAATTTCTCCGGGTTGTTTTATGAATATAAATTTGAAAGAGTCGAAAATTTGCTTATTTCGACGGTGAAAAATATTCCATAAACATTCACTTTTCTTTGGAAAACGGGTCTTCAGGGCGCCAATTTGGGCCATACTAATTTCAATATTAATTTCCACTTTTTCCATAATAATTCCAAAATTTCGCATTTGATCCCTATTATCACTTTCCAGAAATTTGTCTGATGGGATCAGAGCATCATCCACTGATTTCAAGATGTGAGTGACTTCTTCTGAAGTATTTAATTTTTCCTTTTCATTATCGGGATCAGTGCTTAGCGAATTATATTTCTCCTTTAGCTCTTTGTTTAATTGTTTAAATAATCCCTCCAGAAATTCATGAATTGTTCCATCATTGGAAGTTGCTTCTGGGCTTGCCTGATTTTTATTTCTATCGGAAAACTTTTTCTCAACATTACGAATTTTATCACAAAATTCTGCTTCAATAGAGCGTAATTGAGCCCATAAATTTTCATAATTTTTATCGGGCATTTCAATATTTTTGGTCATTTTTGGAGAATTGTGGGAGGACGAATTATTGAACAAATTTATAGTTTGACGAACGGAAGTACTCAACTTGACCGCGAATTTGCCGAACGGAAGTACTCAACTTGACCGTGACGAATTTGAACGAACGGAAGCACTCAGCTTGACCGTAGATGGCACAAAGCCCAGAGGGAGCACTCAGCTCGACCTGTCGGATAGCACTAAGCTCGAAGGGAAGCACTCAGCTCGACCCTCAAAATATAATTGAATAGCACAAAGCTTTGGGAAGCACACAGCTTAACCCAATAATAAATAGAAAAGCAAAAATTTTACTTTGAAGGAATTGGTTCGATTTCTCCTTCCCGTATTATTGGGAAAGGGTCGTGGCACCAAAAATGTGGTACTCTTTGGACTCTTCTTTATTTATTCCAATTCCAATTACTCTTTCCAATATAAGAAAGGCCAATTAACTTTATTAAGACGATATCGAATATGTGAATGGTGATAAGAATATTTGGGGGAATTAGTCGCTGCAGGTAAAATATGAAAGAATGACTAGTTAATGGGGAAATGGGATTCATTAAATAGGGCACAATATGGGCGGACTTAAGGAAGGAAATTGGGGGAATATCGAGAGTATCATGATCTTGCCAAGAACGTTCACCACAAACTCCACGACAAAAAGAAATCCTATATGGAATCTTTGATGAAGATGAGACCAACATTAGATTGAATGAATTTTTTCATGAGATGATTTTAGTTTATCCGATGAAAATGCAGAAGCATTTATCCCTTTAATAAAAAATTTTTGAAATTTGATTTTGATGACTTATTCATTATGAAATCAATTAATAATAAATTTATATGGTAGTTATATTATATTTTTTTACTTTAATTTCTTTTTAATTTCAAATTTAAGTAAGAGGATATGGACTTTGATAAAATTCGGGTGCATTTGACCCATTTCAGTATGTTCTAAAGAATCACAAAAAATTAAACAAAAAACAGAAAAAAAAATATGGAAAATCAAAAAAAAAGAAGAATATGATAGCGACGTGAACTCAAGAAATATGTATATAAATAAAAAACGAATTGAAAATTTTCAGATCTCTAAATTTTTTTCCTATATATTAAAAATTGTATTTTTCTTAAATAGGTGTTCACATTTTCTTAAAATTAGCAAAACAATGATTTTAAATTGCTTTAAAAAATTTTCCAAATTCGTTTTCAATATTTTTTATAATTTTCAATATTTATCATAAAAAATAAAATTAAATAGTACATAATATTTTTCTAATATTTATTCAATCTTATTCAAAATAAACAATGTGTCGAGAAATCATTTCGGCTGGTTTGTTTTCATATGGATGGTCCTTCTTCTTTATTTTCATAATATGGCAAGTATTCCATTGGCTTAGTGTAGAATTCATAAGCTGATGTTTTGTGCACCCCTTTGTAATTGTCATGTTCAACTAATATTGTAAATTTGCCTAAATTTAAATTATTTCATAATTTTTAAAAACAATTTGTAAATTTATGGTCCCCTTCAACCAAAGTATGGACAGTCTGGTCATTTTAGTCCAATTAAATATTTTTTTACCACACTTTTTTTTGTTTTTAGACGTTTTTCACTAATTTAAGCTCCGTTCATTTCGAATTTTTTACCTCTTTCTAAACGCATTTTCATTCTCGAACATTTCGACTTTGATTTGTTTCAACATTTCCTGAATGAAAATATTCCTGGCAAATTGGCAACAAATCGCGATTGACCAGAAAAATATTTGGTGATTCATATATAATTTCACAAAAGCAAAAATGTCGAACCAAATTTCATTTGGAAGAGAACTATATTATTTGAAAATTAAAATGTTGAAAATAATAAAATATACCAAATTTTAAAACAGCTGCGGAGGGCGGAGAAAAATAAATTTTCTCTTAATACAACAGAATTAGTAGAGACAACAATGTCACTAGCAGCTGGAGTCGAATTCTCGTTGCCCATAAATTCCTCAGTGCAGAAAAATTATTAAATTGTATGATATAGGTTAAAATTTTCAGAATAATATTGAATTGTACAATTTTTTTATTTATATATTCATATATTTCCATCCCCCAGTGCAAAAAAATAGGTCAACATTGTCCCAGGATTGGTAGACAACCAATTCAAATGTGGGAGGAATTTTGCCCTTAATATAATGAATATTTGAATCTTTCTCCTTCCTAATTGGAATGGAATGGAACTAATAAATTTTGAGCATTTGCCTCAGGCAACATTTTTTTAAATCATCCATAATGTTACAATTTTTATTAGTGGGCAAAAATCTCAATAAAAATGTGACATTTTTTGATGGATTGAATTATATCTTAATGTAAGAATCAACAAAAATATCTCAAAAGCATATGTTAAGTTCACATTAATTGGTAGATTCGTTAACTCATTAGTCATTAATATCTGCTCGAAATTAGTTAATTATCCACCCATTTGCATTCTTTCAGCTTTTCTTGATTATCGTTCAAAAATTTATTCCAAAAATGTGTTATTTTTAATTATAAAAAATTCTATTTGAATAAATAATTTTAGCAAATATTTGCTTGCAATATTTCAATTGTAATTCAAAGAAAATTATTTGCTAAATTTGAATGTATTTTTTCATCGAGTTCTACAGTAAAACTTTTAACTCATTGGGGATATGGTTTTGGGGTGTTCCAAATAATGATATCCTTAAATGATATTTTATATGGTTTTCATAAATTTGAATATCAAAAAAATTATGAATCGAAAAAAACTACGACATCAGCAGATTCTATTTGGCCGTTTGTAAATTCCTATTACAGTTCTTTCTTTGAGTGCTAATTGCCGAGTGCCATCGACAACAATTTAAATTAGAATGATGAAATGGCACCAAATGAGAAAAAACGATTGGTGCGCATCTTTCCCAAATCTCTAGTACTATTTCCGCTAGACTCCTATGCTCCGAAGCCCATAAACCCATAGTCCCTAGCCCCTACTCTGATTTGGGAAAGATGCCCCATTTGGGAAAGATGCGCCCCCACCGAAAAAACAACATTATTCAATGTTCTTTGTTTTCTAGGAATAAATTTATATGGCCTAAAAATATTCATCAACATTTTCCAATTATTTTTTATTTTATATTTATTTCTCTTTATTTATCAGAATTTTCAAATAGGAAAAATATATTTATTGCAAATTCATGAGAAATCTCATTGAGATTTAAGTTTTCAAATCCAAAATATATCATCATATTTATCAATTTGATTTTAATTATTTTAATTCTTATTTTTTCCTCTTCAGTTCATCATTCATATTTCAGCAAATTTGGGTTGAAGGCCAATACGTGTTTAAAGATTTCGGCCCAGCCATTTTTCACTTCTTCATCTGCAGGTGGCATTTGTTCAATCGGAGCTGTGTCAACAAATTCGAGCAAAT
This sequence comes from Pratylenchus scribneri, assembly GCA_030063045.1. Classification (NCBI taxonomy): domain Eukaryota; kingdom Metazoa; phylum Nematoda; class Chromadorea; order Rhabditida; family Pratylenchidae; genus Pratylenchus; species Pratylenchus scribneri. The sequence continues at coordinate 258,246 of JAQSEB010000026.1, forward strand.
GAGGGTGCAATGCCTGGCGAAAGAATTCTCCAATTGGATTCACCGGATCAGCGGCCTCTTCTTCTTCTTGTTCCATAGATTCTTCAGCAGCTGCTGTTGTCATTGATAGCGATGGCATTTTTTCAGCGGAACCTTGGTCAGACGCAGAATCGGGATGCTTTAAAATAAATTTTTAAAAAATATATGTTAAAAATGAATAAGATTAATAATACCCCATCTGCATTAAAGCGTAATTAATTAATAAATAAAACGGGATCAGAAAATGAAAAGAATAAATTGATATTTTTTTATATTCTGGAATTTTGATAAATTAAATGTTTAAAATATGCAATAAAATTATGGGGAGATAAAGAACCCATTTATAATTTTTATTCCATTATTTTTCTACCATAATTTTCGAATATACAGGCCAATCAAAATAACAAAAAAAATAAATAAATAAAGCGAAATTTTTAACAAATTTTTTATATCATTGTAGAGACCGGCGCTGTACTGTATACAGCGCTGTATTTTTGCTGTATTGCTGTATTTTGCGGTATTTTGCTGTATCTGTATTTTGCTGTATTATACAGTACGGAATACGTACAGCATATTTTTTGACGAAATACAGCGGTGTATTGCTATATTTATACAGCAATGCTGTATAATACAGCTGTATTATACAGTACGGAATACGTACAGCAAATTTTAGAAAGGAAAAAATACAGTACGGAATACAGTTAATTGCATTTTGCCGGTCTCTATATCATTGTATATAAATATGGCTATTATTAATTGGAATTTTTTGCTCTAATATAAAATGATATTATTCATTATTTTGATCGATCATTATATTCCAAATTATGGACCAAAAATTTTTAAATTATAAATTTTTTATTTTATATGATTTCTTCTGGTCCTAATGGGAAATCCGCATGGGCACTATAATTTAATTAATAAATAATAATTCATACGATAGACTGGAAGCTTGACGCTGCTGGACTGGACAACTGAAAAATTGTTTAATTTTTAAAAAAAATTTAAATTATTAGTTTACCATTGAACGCTGAGGGCTGACTCCGCGAACGACTTCGATTGCCATTGAAGAACCAGTTGTGTCCATTCCGCTCCCCTCGGATCCTCCGCCATCACCTTTTAGTTTACCATTACCCTTTGATCCGCCATTTCCTTGTTTCCCATTGTCCTTTGATCCGCCATTTCCTGCTTTTTCATCGCCCTTTGATCCGCCATTGCCTCCTGCTGGTTTCCCTCCATTATCGCCATTGCCCTCGGATTGTTCGCTGATCGGTTCCAAATCATCAGAGAGCAGCTGAACGTAAAAAATTATATTGTTCGTTAAGAATTACGGTAGAATATTTTGTGTTATAAAGTAAGTGTGATAGATGCGATCCCGATTTTGAAAAAAAATTTCTTATAATGCAAAAAAACCTTATTTATCAATGGTATTGAAATTTGAAATTTTGTGAAATTATGATTAATTAAAGACTTAAGATAATCATAATAAAAAAATTTAAGATTATGATTTGATAAATTTGACCAAAAAAATTTCAATTTTTCAAAAATATTAGTCTCGAATAAATGTTTACTTATACTTTATACTAAATAGATGATATCCAAAAATTGTTGTCGATTTAAATATTTAAAATAACTTACAACGTCAAATGTGTTTGAGATGCAGCCTTCAATGAATTTGAAGAAAGGGCGCAAATCAATGCCGATAAATTCTTTCAACACCCGAATTTTTGCCCTGTATGCTGTTGCGTCTATATCAAACATTGAAGCAGGGGGATAACCCCGCTTGATGATAATGTAGTCCATCAGGATACGGCCAGTTCTGTGGTTGCCGTTGACAAATGGTTGAAGATTAGCCTACAAATATTTTATAAATTCGAATTATTAATTAATTTTAATTTAATGTCAAATATCGCATTTTTAATACAAAAATTAAAAAAGAAAATTTTATTTTCAAAAAATATTTTTTAAATAATTTTTATAAATTTAATAAAATAAAATATATGCTCGCAGTGGGAACAGTCCTATTTGTCGCTGGTCGGTCTGTCGCCAGCCATTTTGAAGAGTCATAATTCAGCAAAGAAGAAACCATTTGAAGCAATCTTGGTATCATTGGATAGAGCTATTCGAACTCTGTTGAATATTGTATAGAACTTTTTAAATTGTTCTAAATATTATTGACTTAAAGTCGAAAAAAAGTAAATAAATATCGTATTTTTTTATAAAAGCTTTTAATTGAGAGGATATCAAACTTTTCACAATTCTTTATATATATTTAATAGCGCTCGAATTGCTCTACCCAACGATACTAATATTGCTTCAAACGGTTTCGTTTTTGCTGAATTATGACTCTTCAAATTGGCTGGCGACAAACCGGCTGGCGACAAATAGGGGCGTACCCGCTCGCAATTTTGCCTAATTTTAAATTTAATAATATGAATTATGGAAATTTATAATGTTCATTTTTTTGAATTGCGATAAGGAAAATTATTATTACCGTTACCGCCCAATTAGTAAACTTAAAATTAGGCAAAAAATGCAGAATTGTGGTCCCGTCGAAACATAATTATAAAAATATGGCAAACATATTTTTAAGGCTAATTCAATGCGCTGGAAACGAATCTGAGTTCGGATTTTGATATCTTACCATCTTGGTAAGATAATGACAACTTTTACCACGATAAAGCATAGGGGGGGGGGGGGACCAAAGGCATTTTTGGTGAAAATTTTTATATGGCTAATAGCTCAATCAACTCAACTCGATGAGAGGAATCGAATGGTACCACTTTTATAAGGTAATATTGTAATATAAGCAAGTTATGACCAAAAGAAATATTTGTCTTAGTAAGGTATTTAGACCTCTAACTTGCCAATAATTAAATATTACCCTATAAAAGTGGTACCATTCTATTCCCCTCATCGAACTGCGTTGATTGAGCTATATATTTTCCATATAAAAATTTTAATCAAAAATGCCTTTGGTCCCCCCTATGCTTTATCGTGGTAAAAGTTGGCATTATCTTACCATGATGGCAAGATGTCAAAAATCCGAGTTCAGAATCTTGTTGGGAGCATCAAATTACCCCTAAAAATATGCTTCCCTCATTTTTTAAATCAAAATCCTGGAGGACCACAATTCTGCTCGTTTGCCTAAAATTTAATATTTTTGAATTTTCTTTCAAAACCCACCAATTGATAACATGCGATCGTTCCAAGTGTGATCGGGTCCACTGTGTGATTCAGAAAATGCATATTCACCCAATTCAAAAAGGCTTTCAGTTTTGTTTCGACTTCCTTCTTTTTAATTTTTCCTCCTTCAGTACTATTTGCAATTTCATTAATTTTTGATACAAACTGCAAAAAAAGATAATTAATTAATTAAAATCATTAAAAAAATATAAAATTAAAAATGAACCGAAAATAAATTATTAAATTTTTTGTTAATGACTTTTTTAATTTTAATTCAAACTTGAATGTCAATATCCTGTTGTTTGTTTAGTGAATGAATCAGAAAAGCATAAGCTTTAATCACACCCGTAGCTTCGTAAATTTCGCCTTTCCAATCAACTCCAAATAATTCTTTGTCCTTCTCGAATTGCAAAATTATGTCAGTAACCTTTAAAAAATAATAAATTTTTAAAATTGGAGAATGTTAAGGAAAATAAAAATTCAGAGAAAATTTACTATAAAAAATTTTTCGTCTTGTTTTAATATTTAAAAAATTTTGAAATCAGACGAAATTTTAATGGAAAAATATTAAACCCTTAAGTAAATTCTGAGGGGGGGGGGGGTCCGGCTTCGGCGATGTTCAACTTTTTTTCCAACCGTTAGAATTTCCTGAAATTTTGCCTGAACATTCTTTGATGTGTTTGTTGCGCACGAAGTAATAGAGAGCTTTCCCTGGGTCACCAGGGGTCCCCCGTGTAAAATTTTTCAAAAACGGTTTATTTTGATATTTATTCTGACCGTTCTGATTTAATTTCCCACTGTGTTCTAACCAAATCTGATTTTATTCTAGCTATTCTGATTTTATTTAAGCCAATTCTGATTTTATTTAAGCCAATTCTGATTTTATTTAAGCCAATTCTGATTTTATTTAAGCCAATTCTGATTTTATTTAAGCCAATTCTGATTTTATTTAAGCCAATTCTGATTTTATTTAAGCCAATTCTGATTTTATTTAAGCCAATTCTGATTTTATTTAAGCCAATTCTGATTTTATTTAAGCCAATTCTGATTTTATTTAAGCCAATTCTGATTTTTTTTAAGCCAATTCTGATTTTATTTAAGCCAATTCTGATTTTATTTAAGCCAATTCTGATTTTTTTTAAGCCAATTTTGATTTTATTTCATTTTTCCAAAATTAACCGGCTAAATCCGGAATTAGCCAAGTTGGGCTGGTTAATTCTGGAATTTCCCAAATATTCGGTTAGTTCCGGAATTAACCAATTTCCAATATTAACCGCAACATATATAATATATATGTAGCGTCCCAAATCGGAAATCATCCTTTTACGGAATTGGACGTCCCAAATGGGAATTCCCATTTTGGATGGGCTGGCTGTCCCAAATTGGAAATTTTTTTAGATGGCTAAATCCATCCAATTCCGGAAATGGACGGCCCAAAATCATTCAATTCTGGCAATGGACAGCATCGTGCTGTCCAATATTGGAAAATAAATAAAAAAAATTAATTAATTAAATATTCAATAAAAAAATAATATTAAAGTGGGAAATAAATATTATATATCCTATTGCTAACCGACACTTACGGATCCCAAATGAGGACCTTGCGGATTTTTATATGCCTAAATTTTCAAATTAGAATATTTATTTGTCAAAAAATCATTGAAAATAGTGGAAGATTTTAAAAGATCATTTTTGAAATTCTTAAGACTTACAAACTCAATTTGATATGATAAATCATAGACAAAATGCAAATTAAATATTTTAATTTGAAGATTGCTTTTTTAAAAATCCGCAAGTGCCACATCACCTATTTTATAATAAATAATAATTATTACTTTTTTTAGGTAATTCTCATCTCCAAATTTTTTGATTTGAATTTGTTCATCGTCCTTGTCCGTGAGCAACAAGCAGTTCAAAATCATTCCTTCGCTATAAGCTTTGTTACGCACTCGTTGTTCCCATCCTGTCTTGAGAGGCAATTCGTCCAAGAAATCGTTCCGCTTTTTTTGCAACGAATTCAATTCCTCCAAGTCCTTCTTCTCAATTTTTCTCCATGCCACATTATAAGCACTGAAAATTTCTTTTTCATTTAATTTTATAAAAATGGAAAAAAGGTTAATTTTTGAAATCTGTTAGAAATTTTTAAAGATCCTTACGAATTAGGTATCCGAAATATACGCCCAAAGTAACCAGAGAGAAAAAGATTTTTGTAAAATTTTAAAAATGGATTCCAATTCGGAACTATTAACTTTATCAATCTTTTATGCTTATCTGCCTTTTACAATTTTTAATAGAATGTTTATATATGAAATATGATAAATAAAAATTAGTTTATTATTATTAATAAATGAGTTTCTAAAATGCATTCCAAAAAATTTTTTGTTTATAGGATCCGATTCGTAAATCCATAATGGATTGTCCAATTTTTGAATATATTTTTATGATTTTGCATATAAGTATGTATATTTTGGGTCCCAAATCGGAAATCATCCAATTCCGGAAATGGATGGCTCAGGGTCACCCAATTTTTGGAAAATGAAATAATATCAGAACTGGCTTAAATAAAATCAGAATGGTGGGAAAATAAATCAGAATAGGGAAAATAAAATTAGAAAAAGGGAAGTGATCTAACCGAAAATGGAAGTGTACTCAATTGTGCCGAGATATTGTTCTGAGGGTGGGAGGCGGATTTCAGGAGTGCCGAAGTCCCTTTGTGGAGATGGAAGCCGAGGCCAAAATTCAAATGGTCTCGTGATGTTCGCCTCCACCCTCAGAACAATATCTCGGCACAATTGAGTACATTTCCATTTTCGGTTAGATCGCTTCCCTTTTTCTAATTTTATTTTCCCTATTCTGATTTATTTTCCTACCATTCTGATTTTATTTAAGCCAGTTCTGATATTATTTCATTTTCCAAAAATTGGATGACCCTGAGCCATCCATTTCCGGAATTGAATGGATTTGGCTGTCCCAAACCCGAATTTCCCATTTTGGACAGCCAGCCCATCCAAAACGGGAATTTCCCATTTTGGAAGTCCATTTCCGGAATTGGATGATTTCCGATTTGGAACGCAACATATATTATGCAAATTATGGTTCTAGTGCAATTTATGCGTCCAAAGGCCCTTTATGCGTCCAATGGCGCTTTATACGTCCAATCAAACAATTATGCGTCCAATGAAATGTTTAAGCGTCCAATCATAAAAATTTAAAAATCATATTTCGATAAATCTAATAGTGAACATCTAATCCAATACTAACTATCCATCCTTGAAGCCTAAATCCTGACAAATCCTTAAAATTAGCCTAGCTTAGTCTAAAACCCATTATCTAAATCCTAAAACTAGCCATGCTCCTAGGCCTGAAATCTAGTCTTAACCTAAATCTTACGTAGAATTAAGTAACAAATTTCACTAACTTGTAAAATTAAGTCTCAAGATTAGGATAGGAATTTAGCCTGGCTGGTCTAATAAGTTTTAGAGCTGATTTAGGCTAGGTTAACCTAGATTAAATTAAAAAATTAGTGATTGGACGCTTAAACATTTCATTGGACGCATAATTGTTTGATTGGAAGTATAAAGCGCCATTGGACGCATAAAGGGCCTTTGGACGCATAAACTGCACTAGAACCCAAATTATATTGTATTAATAACAATAAGATTCAATTTTTATAAACCTATGAATTTCTTCGGCTTTTTCACTCGAATATTGTTTCGAACGGATCAAAAACAATGCTTCATGAAAATAAGCTTTCGCCTCTTTTGCCAATGTTTCAATCTCAACCTCATTGATGTTGTTTATCAATCCAAATGCCTTATCCAATTTTTCGGTCAAAGTTGTTGCGTCGCGATATCCAATTTTTATTTTGTCGCTTACATCTTAAATACAATAATATTGGTCAATAAATGCTGTATTTAAGGTTTAATGTATTGTTTAAAAATTTATTTTTTAAAGATTATAGAGTTCAATAAATTTTTAATATAATTATAAATGTTGCGGACATTTTTGTGAAAGATATAATAATTGCTTTTATATTATTTTTATGATATCATTGAATTAATTTTCTCTTTCTATTCCTTCCATTTTTTATAATTAATAATTATTTACCTGATCTCAAGAATTCTTCCATCAAATAATCATCTGGCCGCAAAAATGAGCGCTCTTTGTCATAAGTGAACGTGTTTGTTTTGCATTGCTTGAAATGTTCGACCATCCTCTAAAAATGGATTAATATATTAATAAATTTATTTTTATTTATCCAAAGTCGACTAAATTAACAAATGAAGTAAGGAAAAAAGGCCCAATAAAAAAAATATATTTTATTAGCTATAAATTTACAAAGAAATTCAATATCTTTTCTAGAGATGTCCAAAAAGACACAAAACAAAATCCTTAAAATAAATATATGTTACACACCAATTGGAAATTGCCAAATACTCTGGCATTCAGTGAAATTTACTCGAAAGCTGGAAATTTGCCCCTTCTCAGCAAATGGTTAGCTTTCTACCAAAAGTTAGATAGATTGAAATTAAAATAAAATTATTAATTAATTAATAAATATTAAATTGAAATTCATTAAGAATTAAGAAAAAAAATATTGCCAATCCGATATAGATTTTAAAGATATAAAATTGAATTAATTAAAGAATTATAAATATCTAAAAATTGTTAGCAACATAATTTTAATTAGGAAAATATTATTTTAAAATATAAAATCATTTTATTAAATAATATATCGATCGATGGGCCTGAAATTTCTATATAAATTATCAAAAATTATTTCTGAAAAAATTTTCTTCAGAAGTTATTACACGTCTTCTCTAGGTGGTGATTTATGCGCTGACATGCTTTTCATGGACAATTTTTTTTCAGAAATAATTTTTGATAATTTATATAGAAATTTCAGGCCCATCGATCGATATATTATTTAATAAAATGATTTTATATTTTAAAATAATATTTTCCTAACTAAAATTATGTTGCTAACAATTTTTAGATATTTATAATTCTTTAATTAATTCAATCCGTCAAAAAAAATAAATTGATTTTTATATCTTTAAAATCTATATCGGATAGGCAATATTTTTTTCCTTAATTCTTAATCAATTTTAATTTAATATTTATTAATTAATTAATAATTATATTTTAATTTCTAACCATTTGCTGAGAAGGGGCGAATTTCCAGCTTTCGAGTAAATTTTGCCGAATGCCAGAATTCGGCAATTTCCAATTTTCGGGATAACATAGTATATAGAGTATATATATTTTTACATGTAAATCTTTATATTGGACATATTTTAACCATTTTTATATCTATTTAATATTCCTTTCTTTACAAATCAAAAATAAAATGTTGAAAAATAAAACAAATGGAGATCTTTTAAAGAATTGAACTTTTCAGGGAAATTACCATCGAATAAAAAAAATTAGTAAAATATTCTCTTTTTAATATTATTACTGCGCCAAAAAATTTTATTCATATTTTTTTTATTCGCAAAAATCACAAATCTAACCTTATAAGTGTCTTCCTTTTCCTCCTCCTTCTCCTTCATCTCCTCCATTTCCTCCTCATCCTTCTCTCCCGCTTTGTCTTTTTTAACAATAGGCTCAGCAGATGAAGTTGCGATCAATTTTCGTTTTGGCTGCTTCGACATTGCTTATTTAGACCAATGTAGAGGTGAACAAAAAAGTTGCCACTCGGAGGGTTTCTGATAATTAGTATTTACGGTAATTTTTTATACTATCTTGAGTGGAGGGAGGAAAGGGAAAAAAATTATAGCTATAGGAAAAATGTAAAAAGGCAAAAATTTGTGAAAATATGGAAACTCGATGCCAAGAACTCGGTGAATTTCACCGAATGAACTCGAAACTCGAATTTGGGGGCCGAGTTCTCGAATTCGGCCAACCTTAATAAGTACCATCCACTCAGTAATTGAACCGTTCTTTTAAATTGGGGCCAAATAAAATATAAAAAGTGAACAAATAATGTTGCCAAATCTAAAAGTTTTGTAAATAAAGAAAAGGCGGTAAGGTCATCTTTATTGGTTGGACAATGGATGATAGGTAGCTTTTGATGAAAACTTTCTAAGCAGCAAAAATAAGAAATGTTTTCACCAGCAGTTTTACAAATGCTCCACTGCCCAAATGGTACATAAAAATAAAACACAATGTCCTTCCTATGGAAATGGAAATGTGGCGGCTGGCGGATGACTAACTTACAAGCTTTAATGATGAAACATTTTTATGTGAAATACAACAAACCAAACCAATGGAACTTTTTCGATAAAATAATATTTCATCATTTTTTCTTTCCTTTTTTTCTGAAGGCTATTGTTAAATTATACACAAATAAAATTATTCACACGACTAAATTTGCCGATTAAAATAACAAAGTAAATATTAAACATGGGAAAGCTGCATAGAAGCCACAGCTCACTGATGAAATCAATTTCGTGATTTATTCGTCGATTTTGGATGGAAAATGAATCACAAATATTTAATCTATTAATTCATTTAAATCAAAATTAAAAATACTTAAGGCTCTAGGACATTTCGACAGTGGACATTTCGACAGTGGACTTTTCGACAGTGGACATTTCGACAGTAGGCGGACATTTCGACAGTGGCGGATTTTTCGACAGTGGACACTTCGACAGTGGACATTTCGACAGTAAGCTAGGACTTTTCGACAGAGAAGGAAAAAACCTATAAACCGGTTTTGTTTTGGCACAAATTAAATACCAATCGATGCGTCTCAATCAGCTGAACTTTAATATATTATTAATTTTGGTCGAAACTTTAAAAATAAAAAAGTTATGGCTATTTTTTTTTCAAATAAGGAATTTATTTCATTTTTATCCAAAAAATGGGCTTATTTTTAAAATTTCACTTTTCTCTCGATACCTCTCATCAAAATAGCTATGAAAATTAAATTTGTTTCAAGCAGAAGCCTAAAATACCAAATATAAAGCATAATGAAATTAATGAATTTAAAAGTGAAGGGTCCCCCCTATGGTTCAAAAAGTGAAAATTTTCATTTGATCAAATTATAATAAAATCGATGCAACTTGATAAGCTAAACATGAAATTAACATTGATTTCGCATAAAACTCAAAAATAATTGAATTATGGTCATTTTTATTCTTATTTATTACTTAAATAACTGCTCAAACTTAAACGGGTATAACTTTTTTATTTTGGGATATAATAAAAAACTATTTATTTATTAATGTTCAGCTGATTGAGACGCATCGATTGATATATAATTTGTGCCAAAACAAAACCGGTTTATAGGTTTTTTCCTTCACTGTCGAAAAGTCCTAGCTTACTGTCGAAATGTCCACTGTCGAAGTGTCCACTGCCGAAAAATCCGCCACTGTCGAAATGTCCGCCTACTGTCGAAATGTCCACTGTCGAAAAGCCCACTGTCGAAATATCCACTGTCGAAATGTCCCGCTCCCCTTTTGATTTGTTTGAAGTTGCAGAAAAATGATGCAAAAATCGGGTGTGATTAAAGGCCGCCCTAAAATAATTTATTGCAACACAAAAACTGAGATGATTGAGATTCAAAATTAACTGCAAAAAAAATCATAAAAAATTACGATTAATAAAAATAATCTGTTTAGTGGAAAAAGTTCATTGTTTACAAAATAATAATTATTAAATAAATAAATTTTTAGTGGAAAATTTATTTTTAATCCCAAAAACAAATAAATTAATTAAGAAAAAATCATCAAGAAATTTAATCCCTTCAATACAAAAAGATCATTTTCAGCAGAAAAAATTTTACCAAATTTTTGGTTGATTTCTCCAAAATTTTTACTCTCAAATTTGAATATGACTGGGGCTTTCCTCCAACTGGCACAGTGCTATTTTGCATTTTAAGTCCACTTTACTAAATGGATGCACTTTTTGGTTGAGGAATGGTGAAGAACCAAAAAATACGGATGACCAATGGAATGGACATTTGCAAATTTTTGAGGGTCTTCTTTAATTTGCATTTTATAAGATTCCCGTTTTTGGACATTACTTTTACCCTTTTCTGACAATTTTTTTGTCATTAATCCCAAATTATTAATTTAAAATAAAGTGTACATAACTTTGACCAAGTTACTATCAATCTTTAAAACAAAAAAGTGGGTATATAAAAGTATAAATCGAAAATCAACAAAATAATTAATAAAAATTTAATTATGTGTTTGTCTTTTTTTCAAGTTATTTTAACATAAGCTTCTTTAAGTAAATTTTATTTCCTCATTTTCTTTTGCTATTTTTTCCACAAATAATTAAATATTGACATTTTTAAGACCATAAAATTTGTCCAATCCTGGTCCATTTTAAACCATATTCTTCCTTTTTTATAACAAATCTTCTAACCCATAAAACACTTTACTATGGCCAAAAGATATGACCATAAAAAGTAAGGTGGCTAAAATATATTTATTTTCTATCTTTTTGTTCAATTGATTTTTATTTGAGAAATATTTAAAATTGCGAATAAATTATTGAAAATTGCGAATAGAGTATTTAATTTTGCGAAAAGTTTATAACGGTTTAGTGGTTTGCCCAAAATTCATAAACCATATACCATTGGATAGAGCTCGTCAAGACGCATCGAATGGTATATAATTTGTCATGGTTTAATTGGTTTTGAACCAAACCCCTTTGATGGTTTAAGTGGTTTAAAACCCTTAATTTTTGATCAAACCACGACAAAATATATACCAATCGACGCGTCTTGACGAGATCTATCGATTGGGTATATTGTTTGGGGGTCTAGGACAAAGCGTTAAACCGTTATAAACTTTTCGCAATTTTCAATACACTTTTCGCAATTTTCAATGTTTTTTTCGCAATTTTCAATAATTTATTCGCAAAATTAAATACCATCCATTTTTATTTCAATATTTCCATAATAATATTTTTATTTTCCAAATCCCTCAAAAATTTCCATTTCCCACTCACTTTTCATTAAAAATAACCTTCCATCCAACTTCCTTCCCCGTTCTCAATGTCCTCAATATAAAAATAGTCGAAAACAAAAGCGCCAAAAAAAAAGGAAAAACATTCCACCCAAAAATGTGCTGATGAAGGGGAAATGAAATTGATGAACCCGCGCAGAGCAGCAAATGAGCAAATGGCCAAAATGTGGGCTTGTTTTTGTTATTTTCGTCCATCCCATTCCCTTCCCCCTTTTCCATTCCCGTGTGTCTTTTTTCTCCGTGTTTAATTCACCATAGATCGCCCATCTCCCATTTCATCGTAATTTGTGCGAAAACAAAAATTTCGGGAAAAACACTATGTGCATTTTCCCCCATTTTATCAAATTTTGAATCGCCAAAAGCCGAGAGGAGCCACGCAAAAATTTATTGAAGGCCAAATATAGTGGGAGGGGGATGGCCCAAAATGAGGCGATTGACGAAAACAACCACCCGCCGAAAAGGGGAAAAAAGAAGCGGAGAAATCGGCCGATGGACACATTCAAGAGAAGGGGAACACAAAAGTTGTGCAAAAATTGATAATAAATTTAGGTGGAATTTAAAGTAGATTCCACCAGAAATGAGGTATTTGGAAGTATTCGAGGAGAGAATGGCCTTGAGCTCGTTCTCTGGAAAATTTTTCGAGAGGCAACTTTGATGGATGCTATTGGCAAAAATCGAGAAAAACAACCCAACAGGGGGATGGGGAAAGTGATTGATAACAGCCGGTCCCCAAATATTGGCTTAATTTAGCTCCGAATCATTGGCGATGGGGGAATAGGAAAAATGGGTGAATTTATTATAGGAGAAGGGAAAGGAATAGGGGAGAAGGATAGGGGCACCAGCCGTGTTGAACGGCGGCCAATTTCCCACGTGAGCGACGAATGCACCCAAACGGCAGCCAATCGGCTGGCTGTCCTTCTAGGTCAGACATTTCCTCAGAGTTGCTGCCAGCAGCGATGCTGCCAGCCGGTATATCTTGCAATGGCAGAGAAAAGAAAGGAAATAATTCACGAAAATGATTACTGGCAGACGTTAGAGAAAAATTTCTTGAGGAGAAAAATATGTTGTCAGCTGCTGCTGGAGAGCAAAGGAAATTGTCTGTCTTCATAGCTGCCAGCTGCTGCTGGTGGGTAGAAATGGAAATAGTAGGCATAGGCAATATTCACAGATAAGAAATTGAGCAAATTTGTTGCTGCAAGTCGATAGGAAAAGATGAAAACTTTAGGAAAGAGAATAAGAAATTTTTGTCCAGCTAAAAGAGAAAACGGAAAATTTTGGAGAGAGGAAGAATAGGGGGAATTGTTCTCAAGTTGGCCTATAAGACAATTCTAGTATAGAAAGACAAGAAATTAAGAAAATAGAATAGAAAATTGCTGACAGCCGAGTATGAATAGGCAAACCGACAAGGAAATACAAAGATACGAAGGGAAGTGCATTCAGCAGAGAAATAAACAAATATTTGGTTTGGAGAATCCACCTTCGGCCGAAAATAGCAAACCAATGAGATGAGAGGGCATTTGGCCCAGTTGGTTTCCCAAAAATATCCTTCGTTTATGCATTCTGCTGACTGGGGAAATGGCCATAGTTTGCAAAGGAAAAGTGGCCAAAAGAAATGTGGATGGCCAACGACCACAATCGATGTGTGGTGAGGGAAACACATTTTGAAAGCTACGCCGGTGGAGAACGGCGGGAATTTGGATGGGGCTTTGGACACATTGTTCTTTGTTGCATCAGCTTTTCATAATCCACATTCCGTTCCCATTCTATTTCATGTTTCATCCCATTCCTTCCCATTAAATCCATTATTTACCCTTAATTTCGCTTAAATTTTAATTTCTGCTAAATTTATTTTTACAATTAATAATTTAATATTTATTAATTTAATTCGAATGAACCATCAATTTTCATTAAAAAAGTATAAGAAATTTAATAATTAATTTGTGCTTTTGGGCATGATTAATAACAAAAATTCATTAAAAAATTAAAATAATTTTTCGAGTGTTTCTGTTGAGATCATAGCATAGAAAAGTTCAAATTCCTGGAAAAAGTGCACTTAAATTTTGTTAATATTTTTGGTTTTTTCGACATTTATATGGCTAATTTATTCTTGAGATCAATGACCAAATTATCATTTTATTTATGACCAAATTAAATGGCTTTGTAAGTATTAAATTAGCTAGTATAATTGTAAAGGAATATTGAGTGAAAATAAATTAAATTCACAATTCTATATATACCAAAAATATAAAAAATTGAGACATTTTCTTCCCATTTTTTTTAAATTTAGAAGCACATCCACGCACCCAATTCCATCCAACAAAGTTCATTCCTAAAATCCTCTAATTCTTTTTGTAAATAATTTTGGCCTGTGACCTTTCTGCAACAAAATATGCGGAACGGAAAATAATAAAAAATTGCAAATGGTCGTAGGATTCAATTTCATTTTGCGCACAAACAAAAAATTCTTTCTTTTCTGTCCACAAAAGAAAATGTCTAAAGGAAAAATCTTCTCGTGACTCGAAAAAAAAGTTTCCGGGATTATATAAAATAGTGGACTCGGCATCATATTTTAAGGTCACAATAAATTTCTTTTCAACTTAAAATTTATAGAAGTTTTTTTGTACGTTTATTTCCAAAATTAATTCTACTTTTTATTTCATTGAATTTAATACTTAAATTACTGCTAAACTGCAAATTAGGGTAAAATATATGAAATTTCAAAAATTATTAAAAATAATTTATATTAAAAAGAAAATTATAAAATTGTCCAAAATCGATTACCCTCATTCCTAATCAGCGAATCACCATTTGTTCTTTTTTTTTTGTTTTACATTCGACAAATTAAAAACACAATGCCCGAAGCAACTGTTTTCAAAAATGCACCACCGATCGGCGAATCCATCCCGCCGAATTCCTCCACAGAATATTTGAAATCAATCAACATTTTCCCAATTGCCCTTTAGGCCAGACTTAATCCCAGTAAAAACACAAAAAAAGGAAAAAAATTCATTTATCTACAATAAAAAAATATAAGAAAATATTTTCTTTCTGGCAATAAGTCAATTTTAATCATTCTTTCTTGCCCAAAGAATAAAGATGAATGCATGCAAAAAATTTTTTCTACAACAAAAAAAAAATATTCATAAAATTTGAACGCATTTTTAATCCTTCATCTGCCACTCACTCCAATTTTCCTCAATTTTTACAAAAGTATTTTTTACAAAAAAAATAAATATTATTCATAAATTTGGAAACATTTTTTTATCCTTCTGCTGTTCAATTTCCCTCCTCTTATCATACAAATTTTTATTTTTAACCTATTTTGGGCCTATACCCTATAATCTTTTCCCTTAGAGCAAGAGGAAAATTCACTTTATGTGTTATTGGAAAAATTCCAAATTGCAGAATTCCCTCATTCCTATATTCTTTTCCTGATAAATAAGCTGATTTTACGTTTTTCTTACCCCCCTTTTTTGTGATTTGTAACTTTGAATGCAATGAAATTTTATTTTTTTGTCAGCATTTTGAAGAAAAAATTAGGAATATTTATAGCCAGCTTAAAAAATGTAATTCTCGAGAGTCGCGCATATTTTTTCCTCCTCTTTTATTTAAATTGAAATTGTTTTTTTGAAAGTAACAAGAAAATCGACCGTGGCCTTTCAATTTTTGTTCTTCCCCTCCTTTTTTCACAAATCTGCTGATTGCTTAAAGCACAACCTTTTTGGCAAACTTGAATTTTGAACACAAATATTGCATTTTTTTCAAGGGAGGGTTGATGGGCGCGCGCGTGGAAAGGCAAAGTGCAAACATGTGGTGGTCAAAAACATTTTAAGCTCATCAATTTTTAAGCTACTTTTAGACACTAATTTGGAATTTTTTAAATGTTTTTGTTTAAATTACGGCTAAAAAATACACACCGAAATTATGAGGTATGAGGTTTATGCGAGAGAAAGACCGGAATTTAGCTTTTTTAAAGTAAAAACGGAGTTGGTTGATCTACTGATTTTGATCAATGATCAAACCTATTTATTTATTTTATTTTGTGTTCAAATTACGTCAAATTTTTATTTTCAAATTAATCCCAATTTTAAAAACAAAATAGTTTTTGAATTGGCTTAAATTTTTTTCCACAATTAATTTTCATTTAATACATTTAAAAACAATAAAAATTATTGAAAAAATTAGTAATTATAATTTCGCATTTCCTTTTACAAATGCAGTGGTATTTGTTATTTTAATTTTGCTTACAATAATTTGTAAATTTTCTAAAGTATTACTTATTTAGTGTTCAATTTTTTCTAAAAATTCCTTCCATTTTTCAGCCCTCTATTCGTGTTTTTGTTTAAATCATTTTATAATTCATTTTTATTTTGTTTTTTTTTTCTCTTTTAAATTTATTTTGCAAATATTGCAATTTAAACCAAAGAATATTTTCAAAAATTCCACAACAAAAATAAATTTAATTTAATTAAATCAATCAGAAAAATTCCACTTGTCAATTTTGAACAAACCGTTTTTCACCGTTCCATTTCCCCAATTTTGCTCCGTCTGTTGCCCTTGACATAATCTTCCTCCCATCACCCCAGACTCCCACTCCCCGCCATTCCCGACTGACTGACTGACTGAGCGCCAAAGGGATGACTTTCGGTCGAGAATATCATCACAATCATTAGCAAAAAAAAAGATAAAGTGGAATGAATTTTCCCTTATTGATCCATCATTTTCCCATCATCAAATTGTCCAGAAGAAATCATAAACTAGAGTTTTAGGCCAAAGAAATAGGAAATGGAGTAGGAACTTTGAGATTTTCAAACGTCCAATCCTTAAAACTTTCGTAAACTCGATTCGATCCCAAAAATTTTTGATTACCGATACCGAGTTCCCCGAAACTTTACTCTTGAGCCCAAAAATATAAGATAAATCTGAAAAATTTCCCTCTCGAAAATTAAAAAAACCACCGATTAGCCACCATTCTCCCCATTCCCTACAAACTCACTAATCCGTCCTCCCAGCAACAGTCAAACTTCTGGCCGATAGCAAAATGTGGCCCATCCTTTTTCCCTCTTAAATTCAGCCCAAAGGTCACCTCACCAACCAATCAATGATTCTGAAAAATATTTTGCCAAAAGTTCCACCAGCCCCAGCACCACTGTTCTCTAAAGCCAGCCGTTCATTTCTCCTATCCCACAATTGGCTCAATTTCATCTTCCATCCTATTCTTTCATTTTCGTCCACATCCGTTTCCATATTCCCAGTTCCCACCCATACTTCAGAAAATCTTAGAGAAAAACCGCCCATGTGAGTTTAATTAGCCCTTACCAAATCGATAGGTTCATGTAGTAAAAATTGGTTGTTTAACTCCTCCATATCGCTTAAGAGAGTAATTGGACTTTGTTTGGGGGTTTGTTGTTGTTGGCGCTCAGGCGATTGATTGTCGATTAATTGATTGTTGACCAACTTGTTGATGATTGTTTTCGGCACTTGAATGTCCACATTTGTTGTCGCTTCCTCCTGAACTGATTTGTTCCCTTCCCCCGAAACTTGCTCGAACATGGTGATCTGTCCTCCAATTGCTCCAATTTCCTCATTGACACTTGGCGTCCCATACCGCACAAGGTCTCCTCTCTCTGGGCCCTTTCGATGGATCGTTCCGTGCTCACAATGGTCGCGTGCTGCTGCTGCCCTCAGAGGTTTGGTTGATGGTTCGTAGGTTGTCCGTCGAAGGTGGTTCATCCCGGAAGCTTTGCGGTTCTCAAACCGTTCTTTCAATATTGCCAGGGCTTTGGCCTTCTTCTTTTCATATGAATTTCCCGGGGAATCCCGGTTGGGATCGCCCGCCCTCACCTGGGCTATAGGTGCTCGCATCGCTCCAAAGCTTCGCCCATAGGTTTGGGAAACTTCAACCGTTTTGGTTTTCTTGATTATTGGCAGATCCATGCCCCTTTCCTTCAGACGTTCCTCAAGCCGGTCCCAAAGCTTGATCACATCGCTGTCCTTCATACCCATTAAATTTCTTTCTTGCTTGAATTTCTCGAGCTCTTTCTCGAATTCTTTGACCTTCAATCGGTTTAATCCATTCATCGCTAAAGGTTTTGGACCGTTTACACTATAAAGTCCCGTCTGAACATGAACTCGCTTGGATTTGTCCTCAATCAATTCATTCGAAGTTGGCAGATCACACAGCTTACCAAACTTCACGGTGCGGCCGTTTTCCTGGGCAATTCCTTTCAGCCCCGGCTCGATCACCAAATTATTCTCATAATTAAATGAACCAATCGTAGTTCCGCATAAAAGCGATTTCATCCCCAAGTTTGGGCTGGTAACCTTTTTGTATGAATACATTAACTTTATTTTATTTATCACTTTTTCACCAAGAGTTGAGAGCTTAAGAGCGCTAAAATTCACTTTGTGTTCGCTGGATAAGACTGAGTCGTGGGACCGACTTTCTTCGCATAACTGGCCGCTTATATACTCCTCCCTCGATTGAGGTTGATTGATGAGTGATGACATCTTCGCGGGTATTGCCGCCGTTTTCCCTTCTTTCCTCCTTTTGACTTGACCATTCCGAGTTCTTCCCAATTTCCAGCTGTTGAGAACTCTGCGTGCCTATCCTTTCTCCCTTTTGGTTAGAGCAGCTAGATTTTCTATCTTCGCGTGTTGTTCGCTTCTTGCCTCTTCTTCTTTTAATCCTCAATTGCCCTTCCTCGGCAGCTTACCTTTTCCCTTCCCTTTGATTATTGGACTTTGGGGAAAATTGGAAATTTATTGGAAAAATTAAATAATGTAATGAATGTTGGGATAAATGTTTTGGAATGTTTAGGGATGTTCCCGGGGTATCAAAAAAAAGGAAATACCAAAAAATTGGTCACAATGTTCAAATTTATGACCAGATTATGAAAAAGTTCGAATTTTTGGGAAGTTCATGAAAAATTCCCGATTTTTCATAATATTCACCAAAATGTTGTAAATTTGTGAAAAAAATTGTTTAAAATTTGTCACAGATTTGACCAAAATGTTGAGATGACAATATTTATCAAAATTTGCAAATTGTTGACAATATGGTGAAAAAATTGGAAATTATGAGAAGATTGCTGGGATGTTGACAATTTACGAAAAAATTGGTGAAAATGTTAAAAAATTTTGGAAAAAATTCCTGAAAAATTTTTGGAAGATATTTTTTAAAAATAACTCAGAAATTTCCCGAAAACTAATTTATTTGCGAGATTTCTACTGCAATAAATTGTCGCAAATTTTATCAGAATATTCTCAAAAAATTTTTTGACCAAAATCTAAATTGTGATTTAATTGGTGAAAGTTTTTATGTTTGTGAGAATTCTACTGAAATAAATTGTAGAGAATTTTTCCAAAATATGCCCAAAAAATTTTTTGAGCACAAATAAAATTGTGACATCTTTTTTGGAAATTTTACTCTTTTTTGGGAATAAATGTGAAATTTTAGTCTAGGAATTTTTTCCAAAATTTAATGAAATCATATTTTGAGAAATATTATAATAATGGGAATTTTGACAAGAAGATTTGAATTTTTGAATAGTTTTCCAAAAAAATGAATCAAAGGGCTGATTTTTGGCTGATCAGAAAAATATTAGAATCGTGTTGACATATGTGTTGAGCAAATTAATATGTTTTAGATTAAATAAAACCAGGTTTTTCAGAGATCCTTTTGGCCTTCATTTGATCATCTTTTCTCAATATCCACGCGATGGATTGTAGAGTTCCCAATGGTTTTGAAGATCCTCGCGGCGGGGAGCCAGGACAGCCAACTCTTGAATGTCCGAATCCGATGAGTCCGATGACAGATTGATGGGCGAATCCTCACGAGCAGAAGGCTGATCACTGTCCCATGAGTTCGAGGAGACGTTAATGGGCGCTTCATCACGTGCAGGAGTTTGGATATGGCACAGAACTTCAATGTTGGAAGAATCCATATCCTGTAAAAGATGTTATTATAAAATTAATATTATGTTTAATTTTTTTTATAGGATTTTATTTTTAAGATTATTTTAATTGTTTGTTTTTAGTTTGAATAAAAATGTTAAACCTCGCTATCACCAGACAGAACAATTGAGGAATCATTGTTCTCATTGGTGGAGTAACGATCGGGATTAGCCTAAATTAAATTGATTATATTTTTTATATTTTATGATACACTAATTTTTCAAACCTCAATATTGTTGCCTCCATTTGCACGGTCCTGATCTTCGTCGCCAGAAAAGTCGTCCATCTGATCATCCTGAATTTAAATGTATTTGGAATTTTGGTTTATGACTATATTTAAACCTCATTTTCATTATCCCCATCATCTGCCACATCATTGTCATGAAGCTCTCCGCTCGAAATATCCATCTCATCATTGCCATCGGACTAAATTTTAATTAAGTACGAATTTTAATAATCCTATTTTTACCTCATTCTCATTGTTGGCACCATTGGGCATTCCATTATCTTGGTGATGTTCTCCATTCAATTGATCATAATCGAGCTGAATATTGATTTTTTATATTTTTAATAACTTTAATTTCCTATTTTCAACCTCATTCCCATTGTTGGCACCATTGGGCATTCCATTATCTTGGTGATGTTCTCCATTCAATTGATCATGATCGATCTGAATATTAATTTTTTTTATATTTTTAATAACTTTTATTTCCTATTTTCAACCTCATTCCCATTGTTGGCGCCATTGGGCATTGCAATATCTTAGTGAGATTCCCCATTCAGTTGATCATGTTCGATCTGAATATTAATTTATTTATGGATTTTCAATAATTTCCCATTTTTTAACCTCATTCCCATTGTTGACATTTGGCAATTCATTAGCTTGACCTTCTTCTCTCAGAATTTGATTAGGAGCGACCTGGATCTGAATAGCACACTATTAAATTTATTATGTTAGTTTTTTTTATTTTATTTTATTCCCCTGTTTTTTACAAACCTCATCATTCTTGTTGATAGATTTTGGCAGTTCATTTTCCTTATTTTCATCACCATATTCTTCTTCCTGATCCGGATCAACCTGCATTGTGATATTAGATAATTTTTTTAAATATCAATTTTCCATTTTATACCTCATTAGCGATCTTCATAACATTCTGCATTTCATTTTACTGGTCTTCCTGCAGTTCTTGCTCCAGCGGTTCAATGATCGGAGGAAACCTAGGATGTTAATAATTTTTTTGTTTATTTAAATTATAGTTAAAATTAAAACCTCAGAAAATAATTTGCGGAATGGTGTAGATGTGTTAACCTTGCTCATATCCCGTTGATCAACTGGTTTGTAGACTTCTCACGATCGTGCAAGGATCGGTGAAGGCTGAATAGTTTAACATTTATTAATAAATTTTTGTATTGTTTAAAATTAGAACCTCCAAATCCGGATCCATTCTATGACGAACACCCAGCGATTTTCGGATTGGTGTGGAGGTCATAAGCATGTCGAATGATGCCTAGAATTTAAAATTTGTCGTTGTAAAAATTTTTTGGTTTTACTATTAATAATTACCTCAGCATCATTTGGCGAAGAGGGATTTCCAGGTTCGTCGGTAGCATCCATCATAACACTTGCAACCAACTGAAATTAAACATAATTTTCTTTTTGTTATATAAAAAGAATATAACCTTCATTGATAGTTTTGCCTTTTTCTCCAGCTTCGCATGATCGTCCTTTTTAGCATATCTGTGATCACGATCTGGAAGTTTATTTGTTCGATCCATCAAGCTGTGATTGAACGAAGTAGACATTTGATCATCCATATTCTCAAAAATCGATCTTTTAATATTTTATCAAATCGGTCGTTGAATAATTTAGCTAAAAATTTTTAGATTAATTATAAATTAAATACTAATAATTAAAGTAATGTTTTGGAAAAAAGCAATCTTAATATTAAAAACAAGCATAAAATATCTAAACAAACTTAGACCTTTTGCTAAAAAACATTTGGATAAAAAGTCAACGTAGATTTTATTGATTTTTATTTTACAAGTTCTTTTCTTGTTTTTATTAATTTTTCGGCTAAAGCGTGCCATCATTTTTATTAATATAAATTGCTTATGCTAATAAAAATAAAAGTTGATAGATACTTTGGGATCAATTATGGTCGATCCAAATTCAACGCGTTCAAAATTAGGCAATCTTAACAATAAAGTTTTGGATGGTCATGCCCAAGATCAAAATAAAGAGAATCAACTTGATAATGGTCAAGAGCAGGTTATATTTTGTACCTAAATTCAAATATAAAACTTTCTCCTCTTGTAATTATAGTTTGCTGATGGACATGGCAAACCGATGGGACAATTTCATCGAGGATATTCAAGCGAAGAATTTGAAGTGTCTTCAGAAAATGACGAAGATCTGGTAAAAATCGATGCCAAAAAGAACAAAAGCGAACATCTTTTATGGCCAACAATATGGAACGTTTCGAATTAAATATTCAACAAGGTTTATACATATTTTATTTACACTTGAAAATAATATTAATATCAAAATTTTCAACAAAGAATGTCATCGGACCGTTGAAAATTTTATGAGCATCTTCAGTGCTTATCAGAATGAAGGTTTATTTAAAATAAAATTAATGTAATATAACTCAAATTCAACATGTCAATGCTGTGGTCCCGTTCAAATTCTTTGACAATGGCTGAAGGACAAAACTTAATGGCTCAAGCAATGATCTCCCAAGGTTATATAATCCGTCGGTTTCTCCAATTTCTACAAAATGTGGTGGAGAAAATGGAAAAACCGAACAGATCAAAAATTGTAAGAAAAATTAAAAGAGGTTATCGCCAAAAATGTATCAATATTAATTTTTTAGACCGAGTGGAAAGCAGCTGAAATGGTTATTGAATTCGAATGAAAGAAAAAGTTCATTATGGATTTCACACATGGTCAGATCAAAGATCTTATTTCGGATCGTCAAAAAGATTGGAATAGTCAGGTAATAAATAGCATAAAATAAATAAAATTAAAAATAAAAAATTTTCAGAAAATTTTGGATCTCTATCTTAAAGATGAAATAATTGACTCCCTTCTTGGCCACATTGATCAAGTGCATGGCAAAATTATTGTTTGGTGGTGCTTCTGCGAGCATTTCATGCCAATATTCCGACTAAAACATGATCAAAGCAATGGTAACTAGCCGCAATTTTCTGAACAAACATGAAGCAAATTTTCTTTGTGGTAATATTTTGATTTTCCAAAAAAATTTCTTTAATCAAAGGATCCTCTATCATTATGGACAATGAGCGCACAAATTTAGAATTGGCCTCCAAAATTACAAAAAAAAGGTTTCAAACATGGTCTTGATCAAGTTTTGTATGTTTCATTAATAAATTTAATTTTAATTTGAAAATTAAGTGTCGGTTCAAACAATCTGGATTGGAACGAAATATGTACTCAGATCATACCGCAGATCAACTTTATTAAATTGGATGAGCGTGCTCTACAGATTAATAATTATCGATCCAAAGTTTACGCTTAAAAAATATTTATTAAAAAATACATATTTCTAAGTTCTGAGAAACAATTTTATACATGATATAAAATTAAATTTGATTTTTAATTTTAAGAAATACATAGTTTTAAGTTTACAGAATAATTTTCTACTTGACATAAAGTTAAAAATTGTTATTTTTAATCATAGATATGGTTTCTCCGGTTTCTAGCTGATAATCAAATCAAGGCCGAGCAAAATAGATTTTAATGAAAGAACCGTCATGTTAAAATGGCTGTTCTGATTGTACTATTCAGGTCCATTTTTTGTTAAAAGTAAACTTTAATTCACAAAAAATCTAGGATGAATATTTTGATCATCGAAATTTTGGATCAGTTTCAAGATCGTTATTCGCAATGTATGATCAAAAGTCAGTTTAAATTCTTATTAAGTAAAATGAAAAATGCAACAATTTTTACCAGCACTGCTTGGTTCCTCTCGCAGTTTAAACATGAATTATTTTCGATCAAAATATCTCAACAATGGCCAATAAATTCAGATATTCAATCAATGGAATTCCAGCTGAATATCAGGAATTTTGAGGTCACAATTTTTTTCTAACAATAAAAACATTAAATTTGAAAGGAAAAAAACATGGTGAAAATTATATTCTCTGCAAATAGTATCAAACTGAACAATTTTCTGATCAAATCTACTAGGCCTACGCCAACGGATCAATGATTCGATCATAAATGTTCGATCAGTAAGTTTTATGTAATTTTATTTGAAAAATAATTTATTGTTTTCAGCGAAATAATGTCACCCTCAAACTGTCAGTTGCCGAATTTTTTACAAAATTCAGAATTGTGATCAAATTTGTCTTTTGGGAAAGGCTATGGTGATCGACAAATCAATCGCTGAATCATTAACATGGGTGATACCTCAACGAATCAAATCTTTTCCGGGTAAAGAGAGGTTTTTATTCAAAAATATTAAAATATTTAATTAATTATTTATTCAGATCGGAGATAACAGTATCGATCGAATTGTGTGCAAAGGCCTCATGGGACAATCGTGCAATACAAAGATCCGGCCGCCAATGTGGATCAAAATGCTATTTTCCCAATGGACTTGTTTGACCATGATTGCTCGTCAACAGAGAAGTGCAGCATCAATATGGAATATTCATCAATCATGGATCAATATTGTAATGCTTTTTGTTAATGTTAGTTTATATCCTTTTAATCGTTTAATTTTAAAACTAGGAAAAGTTTTATTTATGTTCGAAAAAATTTGGCCAAAAAATTATTAGGAAATTACAAATAAATATATTTTAAAAAGGATACAAACTAATAACTTATTTAATTGTTTATTTTAGACATTATTATTATTTTCACTATTTTATTTATAAGAAATGATAAAATGAAGATACAATGTATTTTGGACAATATTCTCACAAAATGAACGAGAATATGCTCCAAAAATACTACTCTGAAAGGTGACATATTTCGACCATTATTTTAGGTACAGATTCTCAAAATTATTCTGGGTATGCAATATATTTTCAGAATAATTTTGAGAAAATGTATCAAAAAGGATGGTCGAAAAGTTTACCATTCTGGGAAGCATTTTTGGAGCATATTGTCGTAATTTTCCCCACAAAAAAGTTCCACAAAATTTGTGGTAAACCGCGAATTTTTGGAAAATCTTTTAGAAAAAATTTTTCGCCATTTTCTTCAAAAATAAATTCCACAAATTTTTTTGGAAACCGCAACTTTTTGGCAAAACTTTTTGAAAAAACTTTTCGTCAATCCGACCAAAATGTTGGCTAAAAAACTTTTTCAAAATTTTCAATTTTATGGATAAATTTCTCAAATTCCGCGATTTGGTGAAAAATATTTTTTCATGGTCATTGTCGTCAATTTGGCGACTAGAAACGTCAAAAAAATTTTTTGACAAGATTTTATATTGTTAAAAATTTTCCCAAATTTTTTCCTCTTGTCACAAATTCGCCAAAATTCTGATTTATTCTGGTGGTGGTATAACCGCCACAATTTTTGAATCTTTTCGTAATTTGGTCAAAAATTTTTCGATTTTTGATACCCCGGGTTGTGCGGGAGCACAACATCTCCCTATCTTTACACATGTCATTGTC